>JAUJYV010002019.1:0-14219 GCA_033995625.1 Ophyiulus pilosus
TTCGCTTAACGAGTGTTTCGCATAACGAGCAAGACTCCGGAACCAATTATGCTCGTTATGCGAGGTTCCACTGTACGCGATGACGTATCGCGTGGTGCAGCACGATACGTCATCACGTACAGGCCTTGGTAACAGCGCCTTGACCAGGAATCCGGATCGCCTCTCGAGCAACCGCCAGAAAACACCAAAAATGTTGGCGAAACGGACAAAAGTTTCGAGAAACGCAAGCTTTTGCTCAGAACATGTTTTATAAAATCACTGATTTCCTGTTTTTCGGACACTTCCTCCGGTGCGTACCGGGCTCTAGACGACGTATTTTGACCCTCCCAATCGCACCGTCGCAACCCTCGAACCAACAGAAATCCTCAAACCGTGCAAGAACCATAATTCAAACATTACTAAAGGTGATATTTCTCCGTTACCTGTCTAAACATAACTTTGTTTATGGGAAACGTCAGCGAAATATTGATGAACGCAGCTCCCCAGCCGCAGACGAATTCCTGGAGGTCATCTTTGGCCTCGGAGGGGGTCGCCACAGAGGACTTGCGTGTTTGCGCCTGAACGCCGTCGTTTTTGTCTTTGGAAGTGAGGGCCATATTTCAGCATCGGTAGCAACTGAAAACGCCAATTAAACAAGCCATATCAACACATCTGTACTCGTGAACACTCAAGTACCCTACAAGTAGCCTACAAGTGTCCTACACGTGGACCCTTAGCACGACCCTGAACCACACAAAGAGGGAACTTTCGTCCTTTCATCGCGGCTAGTAGTCAGCTAGTTGAAGCTAAAAATCAACGTGGAAACTTTGACGAAAACGCTGACAAAATAATTAATTTATGTGAAGTTGCAAAAAACGATAAACCAATATGTTATATACTATCAAGGCCAAAAATCGGGCCAGTAAGCACATGACTGCCTGCGGGCATTCGAGGGGTGATAACCGAATTAAGCGTGATACCGCACACGTAGCCGTTGCGCCCGAATCTCGTATTTACCTAGACACATTTTTCGCAGTTTTAAAACGAAATTTGGATAATATTAATGTGCCAATAAAAAAAATATTGCAAAACGATGAATTGGCACGAATGGGCAATGGAAACGTTAGTCGAACGTCGAATTTCTAGCGATTGCGACGTCCGATATGGATGAAAACTTACCCGAATGTCGCCTACGGTGTCGTGATCGGATAGCAACGGTCTCACGCCGTTTTTAAACATTTCGTGGGGCAAAATGTGAGCGAAAACGAGGTGCAGAAGCGATTAACTTTCCGCCGGTCCGCCATCTTGGCATTCCACAGCTCGGCTCGTGCTTTAAGTGTGTTAGGTGGCGCCATCTAGTGAGTGAATTAGAAAGCTGTTTACAGGGTGTCAAAAAAAAAGATTGTTGCAAAATTTCTATAGGGTGACTTCGACCCTCTGGTGTTAGCCCTAGATATTAAATTAGAATCACCATTTTCGGTGGGTTGCACCATTATCGATTACTTAATCGACTGTTAAATTTTCATTAATTTATAATAATATCATCACTTATAAATAAATAAAGAAAAAGTCCTTAAAAAATCACTGTTAAAGGGTTATCATATAGAGTGACCTCTTAACCTCTGGTTTAACCCTTTTACACTAAACTAGAATCACCATTTTTGGTGGGTTGCACCATTATCGATTACTTAATCCACCGTTAAATTTCCGTCCATTTATAAGGATATTATCACCCATAAATATATAAACGAAAAGAATTAAAATCACTGTTAAGAGGGTTATCATATAGAGTGACCTCTCTTAACCTCTGGTTTAACCTTTTTCCATTAAACTAGAATTACCATTTTTGGTGGGCTGCATCATTATCAATTACTTAATCGTCCGTTAAATTTCCATCCATTTATCAAAACATTATCACCTATAAATATCGAAATGTCCTGTAAAATGACTGTGAAGAGGGCCATCATTTAGGATGACCTCTTAACCTCTGGTTTAACCCTTTTCCATTAAACTAGAATCACCGTTTTTGGTGGTTTGCACCACTATCGATTACTTAATCGACTGTTAAATTTCCATCCATTTATAATGATATTATCACTTATAAATAAATAAAGAAAAAGCCCCTAACAAATCACTGTTAAGAGGGTTATCATTTAAAGTGACCTCTTAACCTCTGGTTTAACCCTTTTCCATTAAACTACAATTACCATTTTTGGTGGGTTTCACCATTATCATTTACTTAATCGTCCGTTATATTTCCATCCATTTATGGAAACATTATCACCTGTAAATACAATATAAACGAAAGGTCGATTAATATTAAAGTAATTTATATCAAATACCAAAAACCAAATTTTTGGTGGGTTGCACCATGTCCAATTAATCGCCAGTTAAGTCTAATTATCCTGTTTATGTGTTCCTCCACTGATAATTTGCGTTTGTAATCTAATCGATTATTATTGATAGCGTCATCGTTTCCTAGCAACCGAAATCCAAACAACAAAAAAACCTGTGTCAGTCAAAAAAAAAAGCTCATTTTGATTTTGTTTTACATACGAATTGAAGACATTTCCTTTCATCTAATTAACTATTTTAACTATTTTGTCTCCTAATTTAAGGATAAAACATCATGGATAAAATAGATTTAAACTTGCCAGTTCCATCGGTGGATTCATCCATTCCTGAAGAAAGGATTTCCGCCAGAAGATTCAGGATTGAAAAGACTTTAGAAGATGCTGAAAGGTAAAAAATGTAGAGATTAATCATTAATTTTATTGATGCTTAAATTAATCCTTAATCTTTTAATTAAGGATTTTGTTCTTTTGTTTATTAATAAATAATAAGACTTGCTCAAGGAGAAAACAATGATGAAGATGAAATACCAGAAGCCAGTGTCAGTGAAAATCAAATCAGGACGAGTGATCAAGTAAGAAAATGGGACAAAATTCTTGAAATTTGTAAGAAATTTGTAAGACATTTTTAAGAAATTTTAGATATAAACAATATTTCAATTATTAGCTTGAAGGTATTTTAATTTAGTATTCAATTTATAGATGATTGTAAACACTTAAATACTACCTAACATTATACTGTAGAAAATTAATTCACGGTAGTTTAAATTTCATTCAAGAGATGGCACTGCTGTACGTCTTAAGTAAAACTTGGGTGCTCTAATGCAGCGCCATCTATTGGCACAAATCAGAAACTCCATAGAAAAAATGATAATTAAATATGAATTAATGATGAGTTAGAATCAAATAATGACAAGTGATCAAGTAAGAAAATTGTGGCAAATTTCTGTGATTTTGTTAAAAATATTTGAGATTTTGTTGAAAATTTCTGAAATTTTAGATATAAAAATATTACAATTATTAGCCTAAACATCTCTGAAGATATTTTAATCTAGAATTAAATTGTTAAATGATTATAAACACGTAGCAGTATACTGTAGAAAATTAATTCACGGTAGTTTAAATTTCGATCCAGAGATGGCGCTGCTGTACGCCTTAAGTAAAGCTTAGGTGCTCTAATGCAGCGCCATCTATTGGCACAAATCAAAAACTCTATAGAAAAATTATAATTAAATATGAAATAATAAATTTAAATTTATCATTTTTATAAATTAATCATTTAAAATGCTTTTTTTAATAGTTTTTAAGAAAAATCATCAAAGACAGCAGCACATTAGTTAAAAATGTGAAAAAGGCAGCAGAATTAGACGAAATTCACCGTCAACAACATGAGCAAGAATCTGATTTCAAACTGAAGGAAAAATTGGATTTGGCAGAAAAATCAGCAGAAGATCAGTTTAAAGAAGTTAGTATTAAAAAGTTGCATCAAATCAGCGACTCAAAAAATGTCAAATTTCTTAAAATATAAATACTTAAATAATTATTGTATTTTCAAAATTCAATCAAACTTATTTTTTAAAAATAGACTGAATATAATATGATCATTATTGAATAACATAATTGACAATCGGTAAATTTTGTACAGATTTCCATAAAATGGCAAGAAACAGTGCAAGTAAACGTGCCTTCGGAACTTTACGACAGACTCATGCATCAAAAACGATGTTGCGATGCTGTTATAGCGGAAAAAGATCAATTAATCCAATATTTAAAACAGGTAAAATATTAAAATTACATTAAAACTTCAAGAAAACCATTAAAAAAGCTTTAAAAATAAGTTTAAAAAACATGGCTTCATTTATCGCCTGAAAATTCCATAGGTTTATATTGCGTATCCATGCTTAAAAAGTGAAGCCAGATTGAATTATAAGAGCAGCCATCTTGAAACCCATTTTCACGTTATGATCATCTTAAACCAATCTCTAAGTGTATGTTTTTAAATTTATTACATTAAAACTTCAAAAACTTTAAATAAAATAGTTAAAAAAGCTACGGCTTCATTTATCGCCAGAAAATTTCATTGATTCGTATTGCGTATCTATGCTTAAAAAGTGAAGCCAGATTGAATTATGAGAGCAGCCATCTTGAAACCCATTTTCACGTTATGATCATCTTAAACCAATCTCTACGTGTATATTTTAAAATTTATTACATTAAAACTTCAAAAACTTTAAATAAAATAGTTAAAAAAGCTACGGCTTCATTTATTGCCAGAAAATTACATTGAATCGCATTGCGTATCCATGCTTAAAAAGTGAAGCCAGATTGAATTATAAGAGCAGCCATCTTGAAACCCATTTTCACGTTATGATCATCTTAAACCAATCTCTAAGTGTATGTTTTTAAATTTATTACATTAAAACTTCAAAAACTTTAAATAAAATAGTTAAAAAAGCTACGGCTTCATTTATCGCCAGAAAATTTCATTGATTCGTATTGCGTATCTATGCTTAAAAAGTGAAGCCAGATTGAATTATGAGAGCAGCCATCTTGAAACCCATTTTCACGTTATGATCATCTTAAACCAATCTCTACGTGTATATTTTAAAATTTATTACATTAAAACTTCAAAAACTTTAAATAAAATAGTTAAAAAAGCTACGGCTTCATTTATTGCCAGAAAATTACATTGAATCGCATTGCGTATCCATGCTTAAAAAGTGAAGCCAGATTGAATTATAAGAGCAGCCATCTTATAACGTATTTTCACGTTATGATCATCTTAAACCAATCTCCAAGTGTATATTTTTAAGTTCATTACATTAAAACTTCAAAAACTTTAAATAAAATAGTTAAAAAAGCTACGGCTTCATTTATCGCCAGAAAATTACATTGAATCGCATTGCGTATCTATGCTTACAAAGTGAAGCCAGATTGAATTATAAGAGCAGCCATCTTGAAACTCATTTTATTATAAAATACATTATTTTTAATAAGGAAATTGCTAGGAAAGCACTTTCATACGGCAACGATGTTGAAAGGGAAGAAGAAGAGATTCAAATGACAATCGACAGAGCGAGAGCACAAATCAAATTATTGAGAAGATCTTATAATAATGAAATCAACAAAATCGAGGTATGTTTAATAACTAAAAGCTCGTGTTTTATAGGAATTATTATTAAAAATATTGCCAATTATTGTTTAGGATTCCTTGATAAACGAATGGAGGGACATGTTTGAAAGTCAGATGAAAGAATGGATGAACACTTTAAATAATTTCGGAACCAAAGACGAAAAAAGGCTTAAAATCAACAGAGAAATGTACGAAAAATGCGAACAGGAACTGGATGAGATCAGAAAACTTAAAGCTGACGAGTACACAAAACTAAGGGCCGAATTGGACACGGATGCACAGGTGAGAGGTCAAAGGTCCCTAAGTGTGCTGAGGAAATTTTGGAGAAATTTCAAAATTTCAAGATGATGGTTTTGTACCATGTATTGCAAGTGTGCCGCGACAATTTTGGATATATTTTAGTGTGCCGATATATAATTAATCATACACGTGATAAGCTATCAAACTACACGTATTTTACACGAGTAATTATTACTATATTTGTTAAAAATTCAATTTTATGTAATTTCACCCTGGAAATTTAGAAGGTTGGCAAACTAGCATGGCTTCGGTGTTATCATTGTTTGCCTATGTTCATGTAAGAAATTCGTGTCTTAAGCAGTTTCAGAGCTGAAACTCGAAATTTGGTGACAATATATATATTCAAAGAATATGGAGATACTTATTACTCACGTACAAACATATTTCTTAAGCAGTTTCCGAGATATTGTCAATTTTGATGTGTTGGTCACCCTGAAAAATTAGAAAGTTGGCAATCCAACATTGCTTCGGTGTTATCATTGTTTGCCTATGTTCAAGTAAGAAATTTCGAATCTTAAGCAGTTTCAGAGCTGAAACTCAAAATTTAGTGACACTATATATATTTATAGAGTATGGAGATACTCATAACTCACGTACGAACATCTATCTTAAGTAGTTACCGAGATATGGTCAATTTTGATGTGTTGGTCACCCTGAAAAAGTAGAAAGTTGGCAATCCATCATGGCTTCGGTGTTATCATTGTTTGCCTATGTTCATGTAAGAAATTCGTGTCTTAAGCAGTTTCAGAGCTGAAACTCAAACTTTGGTGACACTATATATATATTGAAAGAATATGAAGATACTTATTACTCACGTACAAATATCTTTCTTAAGTAGTTACCGAGATATGGTCAATTTTGATGTGTTGGTCACCCTGAAAAATTTGAAAGTTGGCAACCCAACATGGCTTCGGTGTTATCATTGTTTGCCTATGTTCAAGTAAGAAATTTCTAGTTTTAAGTAGTTTCAGAGCTGAAACTCGAAATTTGTGACACTATATATATTTAAAGACGATAGAGAAACTTATTACTCACGTACAAACATCTTTCTTAAGTAGTTTCCTAAATATGGTCAATTTTGAAGCATTTGTCACCCTGAAAAATTTGCCTATGTTCATTATAAAATACTTTATTTGATTTATAGATCCTGGAACAATATTTACAGCAAATGAAAGCACATTTGCAGTTAAATCAAGAGAAATTGGAATATGGATTTCAAGTTTTGAGAAAAAGGGACGAAGAACAGGCTGTTGTGAAAGCTCAACAGAAGAGAAAAGTCACAAAGTGGGCTCAAATTCACAGAAAAAGCATTTTGAAATTATAGACAAAAGTTTATCTTTTTCACAAGAATAGCACATGACTCCATGGACAGTTAGCATCTCATTGGACACTTGACCATCTGCTGACCAGTTCACAATGGCTAGACAATGAAGGCAAAGAGTCCATGCTCTTGTCGTGAAAGAGCAAACTTTTTGTTTGTTAACCTAAAAAAAGTGACCATGTTTTATTTTTCTCAAAACTTCAAGGCTTCAAGACACCCTCACTAATTTGAAAAAGAAGATTGAGAAAAAGGAAATGCAGAGCAGGTAAAACTTTTGTTAAACTTGATGTCCGAAAAGTGCCAACGTTTTACACAAAATAAAACATCTTTAAATTAAATTTCAGAGAACAGCAAATTCAATTGCAAGACGATTGTGTGAAAACTGGACTTCAAATACAAAGTCTGTACAAGAAACTAAGGTTAGTTGTTCGATTAACTAAGATAATAAGGCCCTTTGAGAGCCCAACTGGACAAAACGATGACTGGTCTAAAGTCACCCCCACTGCCCCAAAACGAAGACTGGCCCAAAGTCACCCCCAATGTCCCAAAACGATTAATAGCCCAAAGCTACCCCTCACTGTCCCAAAACGAAGACTGGCCCAAAGTCACCCCCTCCCCCCCCACTGTCTTAAAACGAGGACTGGCCCAAAGCCACCCCTACTGTCCCAAAGCCACGCCTACTGTCCCAAAACGAAGACTATCCCAAAGTTACCCCCACTGTCTCAAAACGAGGACTGGCCCATAGTTACCGCTAGTGTCAAAAAACGATGACTGGCCCAAAGTCACCCCCACTGTCTCAAAACGATGACTGGCCCAAAGTCACCCCACTGTCCCAAAACGATGACTGACCCAAAGTCATCCCCAATATCCCAAAACGATGACTAACCCAAAGTCACCCCCAATGTCCCAAAACGATGAATGGCCCAAAGTCACCCCCCACTGACTTAAAAAAATGACTGGCCCAAAGTCACCCCCCACTGTCCTAAAACGAGTACTGGCCCAAAGTCATCCCCAATATCCCAAAACGATGACTAGCCCAAAGTCACCCCCAATGTCCCAAAACGATGAATGACCCAAAGTCACCCCCACTGACTTAAAAAAATGACTGGCCCAAAGTCACCCCCCACTGTCCTAAAACGAGGACTGACCCAAAGTCACCCCCACTGCCCCAAAACGAAGACTGGCCCAAAGTCACCCCTACTGTCCCCAAACGAGGACTGGACCAAAGCTACCCCTTCACTGTCTCAAAACGACGACTGGCCCAAAGTCACCCCACTGGCCCAAAGTCACCCCCACTGTCCCAAAACGATGACTGACCCAAAGTCACCCCCACTGTAACCCAAAGTCTCAAAGTATCCACATATGGGCATAGAATGGACCCAGTGTGAAAGTTGAGCCCATTGATTCCATCGTTTTCTATTTAAAAGGCACTTCCGGTCAGTGGAGAATCAAAAATTCAAGGAGTTGTGGAGAATGAACGACGAAACTGCCAGAAAACTGAGTGGTCAATTAACGAAAATCGATCAAGAAATACACGAACGGATATTAAAACTACCCTGGCGACAACCGGAACTGTAAGCAATAAAAACAGCAGTGGCGCCATCTGTGTCAACTACCCTAACTAATTTTCCCTGATTTTTTTTTCGATATTGAAGGTTTTTCGAGATGGATGACATTTCAAAAACAGGTAAATCTCCCAAATACTCCTCTTATCCGACTCCCTCTTAACCGGCTTATGAACTACGGTTCTCTCTCTTAACCGGCCTCTAGCCCCAACAAGGGCGGATAAGAGGGTGTCAAACTGCACTATTAAATATACATTCAAATTTATCGATTGGCAGAAGAGATGTCTAAAAAGATGGCGTCCCTGTCGGCCCCAACCCGCCGGAAGCCCCGAAGCCCCTATTGGGTGTTCGGAGTTGGCCTGATGGCCGTTAGGAGTCGCTCCACGCCCGTTCGAAAGGCCCATACCAAGGACGAGCAGGAAGTGACACCGGAAATACGAAAAAGCCTCTTGCTGGCATTGGCCAATGAGGCTGCCTTCTTGGTGGAGAATAGGACCGAAAAGTTCACCACCCTCTTGCCGGATAAGGAACAGGCCCTTATCAAATTGGATGGCATATTTCAAGTGAGATGCATGTATCTTCTCCACTGTCTTCTCCAACTGTCCTGCACGGCTCTATCTTCTCTACTTTTGTTTTGTCTTGCACAGCACTGTCTTTTCTTCTTTTCTCTTGCACGGCACTGTCTCCTCTCAGCTTCCTGCACGGCACTGTCTTCAGCTTCCTGCACAGCACTGTCTTCAGCTTCCTGCACGGCACTGTCTTCAGTTTCCTACACTGAACTGTCTTCAGCTTCCTGCATGGCACTGTCTCCTCTCAGCTTCCTGCACGGCACTGTCTTCTTTAGCTTACCGTACGGCACTGTCTTCTTTAAGCTTACCGCACGGCACCGTCTCCTCTCAGCTTCCTGCACGGCACTGTCTTCAGCTTCCTTCATGGCACTGTCTCCTCTCAGCTTCTTTCACGGCACTGAACTGTCTTCAGCTTCCTGCACGGCACTGTCTTCTTCAGATTCCTGCACGGCACTGTCTTCTTCAGCTTACCGCACGGCACTGTCTCCTCTCAGCTTCCTGCACGGCACTGTCTTCTTCAGATTCCTGCACGGCACTGTCTCCTCTTATCTTCCTGCACGGCACTGTCTCCTCTCAGCTCGACCGACTCCTTCTCCCACTTGTCCACACTGCCCTGTCTGCTCTGAACTCTCCTCCTTAAATAGTTCCTTAAGTCGCGACTGGAATGTGGGGCGGAAAAGAAAGGTCAAGGTCGCATTGGACCTCACATTTCTTGTCTTCATTTTACAGGCATTAAGCATCGAGAGGACCGACGAGATCGAGTCTTTAATCGTGCTTTTGTACAAGAGATGTTACCAGAAAGCGGATTTGGGAGAAAGCGAAGTTGGTCGTCCCAAGTCCAAATTATCAGTGAAATTACCTCCTCTGGTTATGGTAAAAAAAGACAACATCCGCAGATCGGACGATGGTGTTGTTGACCACGACGCCATCTTGAAAGCTGTGGACGAATTTCTAGAAAAAAGAGGCAGGAGGTTAAAGTAAGAAATATTTACAGTAAACTAGGAAACATAAACGCTTAGCCATTTTTTTTAGAAAATTACTTAGAAATTTATTATAGGGCTAATAAATACACCCCCTAAAAAAAGTAAATTGTGAATACTTTGGACTGCTTTGAGACTTTGGGTTACAGTTGGGGCAGATTTGGGCCAGTGGGGGTAACTTTGGGATAGATAGAGTAACTTTTGGACAGTAGGGCTACGTTTGGGATAGTGGGGAAGACTTTTAGACAGTGGGGATAACTTTGGGACAGTGGGGATAACTTTGGGACAGTGGGGATAAGTTTGGGCGAGTGGGGATAAGTTTGGGCGAGTGGGGATAAGTTTGGGCGAGTGGGGATAACTTTTGGACATTGGGGAATAACTTTGGGACAGTGGGGTAACTTTGGGACAGTGGGGCTAAGTTTGGGACAGTGGGGATAAGTTTGGGCGAGTGGGGATAACTTTGGGCGAGTGGGGATAACTTTGGGGCAGTGAGGATAACTTTGGGATAGTGGGGATAACTTTGGGACAGTGGGGATAACTTTGGGCGAGTGGGGGAAATTTGGGCCAGTGGGAGTAACTTTGGGCTAGATAAAATAACTTTTGAACAGTGTGGCTAAGTTTGGGACAGTGAGGATAACTTTGGGATAGTGGGGATAACTTTGGGCTAGACGGAGTAACTTTTGGACAGTAGGGCTACGTTTGGGACAGTGGGGATAACTTTGGGCGAGTGGGGGCAAATTTGGGCTAGTGGGGGTAACTTTGGGCTAGATAAAATAACTTTGGGACAGTGGGGATAACTTTGGACGAGTGGGGGCAAATTTGGGCCAGTGGGTGTAACTTTGGGATAGATGGAGTAACTTTTGGACAGTAGGACTAAGTTTGGGACAGTGGAGCTGGCTTTGGGAAAGTGGGGATAACTATGGGCGAGTGGGGGCAAATTTGGGCCAGTGGGGGTAACTTTTGGACAGTGGGGCTACGCTTGGGACAGTGGAGATGGCTTTGGGACAGTGGGGATGGCTTTTGGACATTGGGGATAACTTTGGGACAGTGGGGCTAAGTTTGAGGCAGTAGTGGAGCGAAGTTCGGGACAGTTGTCATTATTTGCAACAACAAAACAGAATTTGGGATGCTCAAATATTTTTGCCGAAATCTTTATCAATTCTTTAGCATAAGAAGAAAGTTGAGAAAACCAAATTCTAACGAAGTCGAGGAATCTTTGGACGAGAGTGAAATCGAAGCTTATTGGGAAAGATATTTGAAAATACTTCCGGAAAGCAGACACCAATTATGGGACACGTTGACCAAAGGACTGGAAAAACTCAGGTATACAATTCAGAAAATCAGCTCCTCCACGAACCGTTTTGGTCTCTTGATTGGCTACATCATAATCACAATTTGGCTAATTGGAATGCGAAAGAATAACTGACCTTTGAACTTTAAAAATCCATCCGCAGATGCGTCGAAGTTGAAAGAAACAGACTGGAGCAAGAAAACGCCGAACTTCACAATCAAAACATGGAATTAAAACATTTGTTGTCCCAATATCTGCGAGAAAGAGCCTTGGGATAAACCTTCAAAAAATACTTCCTGTAATTATTTACTGAATTGTCAAATTAAAACATATCGTATGTTTAAACGTAATATTTGTGATGTTCAAATTCGTTGATTCACTCTGCTTTCAATACTTGGAATTAGACTAGGTCCTATATTTTTATTTAGTCACACCATGGTCAACTACTTAAAAGACTGTCGAATTTTCAACAGTTTCCAAGAATATAATCACCTTTCAAACATTGAACGAAAAGTAGATTTAATACAATGCCGAAGCTGCCTTTATATTCAAAATTGGCGGGCATAATCACCATAGCAGTCGTTTTTCTGATGAACACGCTTTAAGCAAAAGCGCCATTGTTTAACGCCGCGTCTTCAGAAGCTAAAATGCGCTTTCAGGTTGCTATAGCGCTGAACGAACATACTCTCGTTATCAGAGTAATTGTGATCATTAAGCACTATTACTACTTTAAACGAAGCTTCAATTGATAGATTAAGGTAGATTAAGTGCTTATCTTACAGAATATTAACCCTTTTCTGGTTGTTATTTAAAATTAGTAAGAGAATCTCGAAGATATCCATAACTTCGTACTGAGAACGAGATTTAAGAATTTGGTTGATACTGGCGCCATCTAGTAACGGAAAAGTGAACTAAAAATGTAAATATTCGAAATTCTGTTACTTTTCTGGCAGAATATGAACGAGGAGTTCACTAGCTTTCGAAAATATCAAATCTGGTGAAAATCAAGTCATAATTAGTGGAGATACAGCGCTTTTAATAAGCGGGGGTGTGGCCTACATTTGAATTTGCCGCCTGTACGTGTTCTATAGGAAAGCAACGGCGCTGCTCCTCCATAAATTATGTCTCCTTTACGGCACCTTATTTTGTTTATAACTCGAGTTTTTATCGCACAAATGTCGCGTTTTTTGGCTTTTCCAACTCGTAATGACGTCTACTTCCGAATTCCGCGAGAAAAAAACCCGATTTGAAAAGTCGAATTTCCACCGATTTTTGAGAAAAAGCAAAGGCTATAGACTTGCCTTTTTTTTGACCAAAAACAAAAATGTTCGTAAAATTTCGCGGTTTTTTGCTCAAACACGCCTAGACATGGGACTTAATTCCTGCGCCAGAAAAAACCCCGATTTTCCAAGCACTTTTTCCACAAAAAATGTTTTAAGTTGAGATTTTGCAGGGATAATCCATAAATTCCGTTCCGCTGTTAAAACACGCTGTATCTCGGCTAATTCTCGCTCGATTTTCAATCTGTTTGCTGATTTGGAAGCCAAATGACGTCCTCTTTCATAATCCGGTGTCAAAAATCCAAATTGTTCAAAACAATGTTCCGAAAACGTCCAAAAACCTCCAAAAATCGTTGTTTTTGCGCTTTTAGCTAGGTTTTATTTACAAACTCGTCTTGTTTCTTACGGATTCTGGTAGAGGGCTTTATCTACGTCAAGGAACTGAAAGAAATTTGAAAATCGAGCTATAATTCCTCGAGATATAGCGTGTTGAATATTTTGGGGGTGGAAGACGAGGAGTGGGTGATTCGGAATTGGTACAAATCTTTAAAACATGCTGTTGCTCTACAGCATGTAAACTTCGTGTTAAATGTATAAACAATACCTACGTATGGAATGTACTCAGAGGATACAGTACTCGTATGGAATGAGTAATCAAACTTGGGCAAATATGTAATGGAGAGGACAAGTACTGATTACGAGTACTCGAGAGGAATCATTGGAATCATACTCCAGTAGTAATCAGATTTTCCTCATATCCATGAGTACTGATTACTGAGTACGGAAGATTTCGAAAGTATCGTTTAGGGAACTGTGCATGTACTCAATTACTACCCAACACTGGTTTGAGGTATTTACACTTTATAACATATTTTTTTTAAAAAACAGCTCTGACCCAAACATTGCCTAAGAGAACTTGGTCGTTTCCAGCATTAGCATGTTGGAAAATATATACAGTCGATTCCGCTTTATCTGGACACTGTTTAATCTGGGCAGCCATTTATTAGGGCCATATTGTCAAGAACAAATCCGGACAGTACATCCGCACATGTTTTTGGTCCGGTTATTTCGGCCACTAATCCGCTCATTGTGGACAGGCGGCTGGCAACTTGAACCCAGAAGGAGCCAAAGGCCCCAAGTTTAAAGTCAATTTTCCAAGAATCACTTACGTGGAATCTATGGAATCATGTTTTTGGAATCGACTGTATATGGAAAATACCATGTATGGGCATATCTGGAATTGGGCATGTATACACTATGTTGATATGCTTTTGATGGGCCATATTTGTCCTTTGACAAGCCATATTTCACATTTGACGGACCATATTGGCCTTCGATGGGCCGTATGTGTCGTTTGATGGGCCATGTTCGGCCTTTGATGGGCCATGTTCGGTCTTTGATGGGCCATGTTCGGTCTTTGATGGGCCATGTTCGGTCTTTGATGGGCCAT
>JAUJYV010002020.1:0-14215 GCA_033995625.1 Ophyiulus pilosus
GACCATTCAAAGGCTAAATATGGTTCCTATATGGCTGTGTATGACCATTAAAAGGCTAAATACGACACCTACATGGCCATGTATGAGCATTCAAAGGCTAAATATGGTTCCTGCATGGCTATGTATTGGCATTCAAAGGCTAAATATGGTTCCTACATGGCTATGCAAGGGCTTTCAAAGACTAAATAAGTTAACCGTAAATTCGGATGGCAGCACCGCCAAACTTTGAGTACCAATGGCCCCTACGGAGTGTCACCCTCTGGTATTATTTATGGTGGCCTTATAGTTGGCGCTTGATTCGATTTTCTATGACGGAATCCACTGACGCCACGCGTCAAACGCATAAAAGACAGAAGCGAGACTATAGAGAAGGTTCATAGTTATCCACTCACCTTCGAGTGAGGTACATTGGTGGAAAACAAAGCCCCCCTCCCCCCAAAAAAAATTCCACTATATCGGTGACAAATCAACACTAGCGTTCGAAATTTGAGCGGAGGCGGAGCCTGCGCGCGAAGTCGCGGCCACGTGTGCCGCACTCGCTCATTGAACGCTTTGCTGCTGGCGTCGAAAGCACGCGAAGTTCTCGCTACGGAACTTTCGAGGTGCCCAGGGGTCAGAGGTGACCAATGTGTTTCGGAACCAACATGACGGATTTTACGCGGATGACCGTCAGAACGACCCGTGTCTCGGCGGTGGGTTTTACGTTTCTGGCCGCCGAAAAGGGACCGGATATCCACTGCTGAAATTGGAGAATGGACCTATTGGTGTCCTAAAAGTTTTTGAACACTGCAAACTCGCGTTATATCGTCTCAACCCGAACTGCCAAGAAATCGTCTTAAGGTTGCCCAAAACTGATCTGGATTTGATGAAATTAGATGTTGGTGTGACGCCGTAGTGGTCAGTGAAGAGGTTCCGCACCCCTCTCCGGTATCCCCATCCTCCTCATCCTCCGCCTCCTTTAGCCAGGCTAAGTGGATAGTGTCCATGTGGCAGTTGTTTCCCCGAATCCACATCCAAGAGGATTCGACTATGGAAAAGTTAACAGAATTCGTGTCCAAATCATTCGACAAGGACGCGCTCATGAAATCTGGAGAGAAGGGTCAGCTGCTGCTGAATCTGAGTTTGGCCACGCTGGTCACTCCGTCCGGAGCTCCGTCCTTGCTGCCCGGAGGCCCCAGCGAAGCACTCGGGCAGCTGGACAGCGAGAAACGGGAGACCAATAATAACAACAACAGCACCAACAACAACGTGATCGTTTCTGCTAAAAACATTTCGGATTCGAGATCGGGATCGTCGCCCCCGAGGTCATCGTCGTCTTCACCCCTGTCCGATCCGAGGGGATCGGCCAGTGTGAAAATGGAGCAAAGCCAGGCGTCCGAAAGCGCCAAAAGTGATCGTAAACAGGGTTCGTTTAGAAATCTTTTTTTTTTGGGTGTAGATGTCGTTTTGCTGCAACGTGGTTTGACAGATAAAATCCTGAATTCAGTTTAAAAAAAACATTTATGGAATTCCTCAACCAATTAGGATTTTAATGTTGATAATAAGGTGCATTTTTTGCATTGCTCGGAAGTTGACAGTGATTGCCTATCAATAGGGGAACATAGTTTTGTAATTTGTAGTTGGAAAAATAAGTTTTTCATGTATTAAAACAGGAGTATTTTTAGATGACTTCAATTCAGAATATTTGACTTAATTTGGAATACCAAAAGGGCAGTTTGATTTGTTTCCGCGTGTGACCCTGCATTACTCCGAAGCTCGCAGTGATTGCCTGCCAACAGGGAAACATAGTTTTGTAATTAGTGTTTTTGAAGATTCGGGGTTAAAAAAACAAGTTTTGAATGGGTTAAGACTGGAGTGTTTATAGATGGCGTTTCAATTCAGAAAATTTGACTTAATTTGGCACATCAAAAAGGGCAGTTTGGTTTGTTTCCGCGTGTGACCCTGCATTACTCCGAAGCTAGCAGTGATTGCCTGTCAACAGGGGAACATAGTTTTGTAATTCCTATTTTCAAAAATTAAGAGTTGAAAATTACAAGTTTTGAATGTGCTAAAATGGGAGTATTTTTAGATGGCTATTCAATTCAGAATATTTGACTTAATTTCGAACATCAAAAGGGCAGTTTGGTTTGTTTCCGCGTGTGACTATGCATCACTCTGAAGCTAGCAGTGATTGCCTGTCAACGGGGGAACATAGTTTTGTAATTCGTGATTTTTTTTAAAATTTAGAGTTAAAAAACCAAGTTTTAAATGTGTTAAAATGGGAGTATTGTAGATGACTTTTCAATTCAGAATATTTGACTTAATTTCGAACACCAAAAGGACAGTTTAATTGGGTCCCGTGTGTGATCTTGCATTACTCCGAAGCTAGCAGTGATTGCCTGTCAACAGGGGCACACACGGGAACAAATCAAACTGCCCTTTTGGTGTTCCAAATTAAGTCAAATTTTCTGAATTGAAAAGTCATCTAAAAATACTTCTATTTTAACACATTTAAAACTTGGTTTTTTTTAACTCTAAATTAAAAAAAAACACGAATTACAAAATTAAGTTGATCCTGCATTACTCCGAAGCTCGCAGTGATTGCCTGCCAACAGGGGGAAATCGTTTTGTAACTCTTACATGTAAATCTTATTTGTAAATTTTCGTTATCCTTATGAATCATAAATCAATTATCACACATTATGGTACGATGCATTTGATATCCCATAATACAATTGATGAGGCGATGTCTTCTAAAAGAGAAGATGTTTTCTAAAAGTGCAAAAAAAAAAGTATTGCAACAACAAGGATTAATTCGAGTGTAAACCCAAATGACTTTCATTAAAATGACGGGTTTAAAGGTTTTGCGATTAGTAAAGCGCTGCGAAAACTGCGTGAGAAGTTAACTAAATTAACAAAAATGTGTTTTGAAAGTCTTGGAAAATTCATCCCCATTTGTTTGTTGGTTTGTCTAGACATCTCGAATTCGATTAACCCTCCGTTTACTATTGGCACGTATTGAGTTTCAGGCGACGCAAGCTCGACTCATTGGGGACGAATTTGGTGTTTGTTATTAAACTATTGTTATGAGTGCGCTGAGCGGTTAATTAATTGCTTTTAATTATCGGTTAATTGAAAGACACGTGGCCACCGGTAGCACCTCGTGGAACTGTCAAGCGAGCAATTTGTACTCCGTTTGCTAGGCATTTTCAACGGAGAAATTTTAATTAGCATTTCATGATGGTGCCGTTTCTCCAATTAGTTTTCTAATTAAATAACTTAAAAAGGCCCCTTGTTGATAGACAATCACTGCGAGCTTCCGAGCAATGCAGGGAATGAATCGTAAACGTAGGTTGGGGACCAAACATCGCCGTTTGGTAACGCTCCTTTGGGTACCCCTTCTTAAATTAGATACCTAAATGTCCTTTGATCTTAATCTAGTCGTAATTAACCACACATTATTTCAATTAGGTCTGCTTAAAAACGGAAACATAATTTCATTACCAAAACGTGTGGATTAAAATCGCCATATAATTTCAATTTCAATTTAATATAATTTTCCCAATTTGTATTTTAATCAGAAACTTATATCATAAAAGGGCCCCTGTCGATAGGTAATCAATGCAAGCTTTTCAGCATTGCAATGGATGAAGGGTGACAAATGATAATAGGTGCAAAATTAACTTTCTAGCCCTCTCTGGCCCTTTGGATAGAACAATTTTGCATATGGTAATTGTGACAATACAATTTATATTCCCAATCTTGGCATGTTTGTAGAAATGGGTGATTATAAAATATTAAATGTCTCAAAGAAAAATTTTAAAATAAGCGATTTCATAAAATTTCAATCAGAAGAGTGAAATGTATAGATATTTTTTGTGCCATTTTAGCATTTTATTTAACTAAAGTGACCATCATATAATGTGAAGTGAAAGTTCTCCGTATGTAGTCCAGATTAATTTCATTGGGCATTTGTTTTTGTATTATTTAGAAAGCAAAGAGGACGCGCCTGAGGAACTGTGTGCAAAATCTTCTAAAAACCAGGTCCTAACCGAGGAGGACGAACCGGCCCATACGAAGCTGAAACAGCGTCGAAGTAGGACCAATTTCACGCTGGAACAACTTAATGAACTGGAGAGGCTCTTTGATGAAACTCATTATCCGGACGCATTCATGAGAGAGGAACTTAGTCAAAGGCTAGGGCTTTCGGAGGCCAGGGTGCAGGTAAATTTCCAACTTCAAATGGGCCATGTGTGATTTATTCTAGATATGATTAGACCATAAATTTGACACATCTAGGAATTTATGGTCATAAGCGCATGTTTGAAGCTAAATGCTATCGGATTTCACATGTATACGGTATGGGCATGTACTGTATGTTTACTTAGGAATTAGACTGCGTTTACACCATTTCTAGCTTATGTGACCCATATATAAAAACCCTCGGTCTAATATTATATGCCCATTAAAATTCCTTGTACATACCATTTAGTGATTAAATAGGACCCACACATGGCTATTTATGGCAGAATTAAGTCCATACATGCCCATATACAGCTTTTCCAACATTAGAATAATTTCGTTTTATAGATTCATACTAAATAACGTCCGCTTTTTATTAATCTAAGATTAGTCTGAATGATGGGCATAGAGAAAAATGGGTTTTATATGTCAAATAACACCAAGATGACACTCGCTCGTGGCGCCATCTGGGGAATTTGTAGGCATCCCGAGCTTAAAGTAACACGCTAGTGATCTATTACTCGCCCCGATCTTAACTTCGTTTAGTGGGGAACGAGGATCGAATATTCTTCAATCGAATCGCACCCTGTTGCCCGATTTAAATTTTAAAGTGGGCCTATTTATAAAGCCAAGAGGGCGCTCGTGTCAAATTAGGTTACTGGAAAATATATCTACAACAGAAATGAAATATAGAAACAAGACGAGTGTAGGGGGAGGGTTGTGGAGTGACCTAAGAGTGGACACGCGAACCATCTTGAAAACCCGGGGTATTTTTTTATATGGCTGTCTTCGGCCACTTGCGCCCCTCGAGTGGTCATTTAGCTTTGCGCGATGGGAGTTCCAAGATGGCGTCGATATGGGAAATCTTCGGCAAGCACTTTGTCCAAATTGAATTTGGTGCGAGTCAATCTGCGGTAAACTGGCTCCGTCCGATTTGTGTCGCGAACGATAATTGGTTTAAGGGAGTTTTTGGTCTAACGAAGTGGTCGCCAGACGCGCAGACTGACCATTCGTTTTCCTTTTAAACGATACATGGGGGGAGGATGAATCATGTTTAATACAAGAGTGGAGTCTTAATTGCGTCTCACTGCACTGCCTTCTCCTTTTGATTTCTGCGAATCTTCTAGCGTCTCTCCAATTAATTCCAATCATTCAATTAGCCCTCGCAATTTAATTTGCAGCCGGCGTTTCAGTTACCTTAACTAATTCGGTGATATGGCCTTGTTGCCAGTTCATTCGTTAGCTGATCAAGCGAATGAATTTAAGCGGTCGGGAGGTGGGGAGGGTTATTCCAAATTTTCATCTCCCCCCCACCACCTCATGAAATGAAAAGATGCATTCTATACTACCCAAGTTTAAGGATAGTTTATTTAACGTACAACAATTGTACATTAGAGAGATTGAGCTAGCCAACGTTAACTTTAACGTTAGAGGCGGGAATGGAAGAACCACACTTGTCACATGCGCACTCATGATCGTTTATTATTGAGGCTATTCTATTTTAACATGTTCATCGTCATTACATATAAACTGATTGCATCACAGGTTTAAAAGCTATATATGTGTGGGTCATATATAGGGCATACTTAGCTAGGCATGTAGACACTATTTCGTCTATGATGGATCATAGATAGGGCACGCTGAGGTATATTAACTTAGTTAACCATCAATGAGCCATATTAAAAATATAGTATAAAAAACTGTAATGGTCTACTTATGTAGTCACGTGTTCACCATATATGGCATGTATCTGATGTGTTTACATGACACGATGTACTAGCCATATTTGAATGCTGTGATCGACTAGCCATATTTACATGACATGATTTGATAGCCTTATTTATGTTACATGATATGATGTGATAGCCTCATTTTCGTATATGGTATACACACGAACTTCGTGTATGTATATATGTTTACATGTACCCATGTAATAACATACGACAGCATAACCTTACATGCAGTGGCGGCTCGCGTATAGGCACTGTGGAACTGCAGCACCCCCTATTTCCACTTGATATTATCGATAACATTTAATATAATGAGTCCATTTTCTTTAATTCTTTATTTATATTTGTACAATATATAATCCTTAAGCTTAACGTCAGTAGCCATCCCCCAGTTTATGAAAAAGATACAAAAATCTTTGTATGGAACTGTGAGCTTCACAGTTCCAGCAGCGTGGTGTTTGACTGGTGTGCGCATGCGCACACAAGAAACTGCGCGCGAGGCTGCGAAGGAGAGAAAGCACTGTCGCTTCCGCAGTGCCGATTTTTCTGAAGCAGCACCCCCACTAATTTTAGCTACGAGCCGCCACTGCTTACATGCACTTATATAGCCATATTATACTTCCAAATTCTGATCTAGCTATATAAAAAGACATACATGATTTTTTTTTCATCCGGGATATAATACGTGTAGAAACAAGAGCGTTTTTTAAGTTTTATCATTAAAGGGTTAACCATCATATTAGTACCTCCATTGAAAGGCATCTAGGATATCGATATTCGCATGCTGATGAATGATGCAGTTTTAGGGACTCATTATTTTGTAACTAAGTTAATTATTTTTCAAGACCATAATGGTTACCCCAGCTATTGTATTTAATGGAATGTAGTGTCCCTAACGAGCCTTACAAATTGCACGAATTTCTAATTGCATTACCATCCCAGAATATGGATTTCCATAAGTATTACGTCGCATTTCCCTGAACGTATCTAGCCGCCCTAATGAATAAATATGGGCCCCTTAATATCACGCTCGTATTTATGCGCTTTTTAATACGATTGAAACGGTGAATCATTCCCGCTTTATTTACTTTTTTTGGGACCATCCATGCTTAGGGATGGATTTTTCGCTCTATAGGAGAGAGAAAGCTATTTGCTGCAGAGTTCCTCCATATTTCACGCATTAATTATTAATAAAGCCGAATGGTTTTCGAGACACTTTGGCATCGGTAATAAACCCCCCGAGCGAATAACTTAATTTGGTTCATCGTATTTCAACCGCTAAATCCATTTATATCAATGAAAAATTCGAGGCCTTTATTGCTGTAAGCCAATGTATGGTGTATAATAATATATGAGGAAAAAGATTTGAGGGCGAATTTAAGGGGGATGCGGCTCAAATTAGATATTTGAGAGGCTTTCAATCAGCTGACAAAAACATGGTGAAGTTGTATACTTGTATTTGTTTAGCTATTTGTTCAAATTAGTCGGTAGGGTATATTCTACCTGTAATTTTAGCACAATTGGGGTTAAATTGAATTTGTGAATGAGTCAACTTTTATTATTTTTTCTCTTCAAAACATTAGACATTTTTAGGAATTTTGAGGGAGTTAAAATTGATTCTTGTAACTTCCCTAGACTTGGTTTCGAAATTAGTCGGTGGTATATATTCTAAATATAATTTTAGCACAATTGTGGTTAAATTGAATTTGTGCACGAGTCGACTTTTACTAATTTTTGTATTCAAAACATTGGAAATTTTATGAATTTTGAGGGAGTTAAAATTGATTCTTGCAACATCTATCTTCCCTAGACTTGGTTTTGAAATTAGTCGGTGCTATATATTCTACCTGTAATTTTAGCACAATTGGGGTTAAATTGAATTTGTGCACGAGTCGACTTTTACTAATTTTTCTCTTCAAAAAACTGGCAAATTTTAGGAATTTTAAGGGAGTTAAAATTGATTCTTGCAACATCTTTCATAGGTTTAGTTTCGAAATTAGTCGGTGGTATATATTTTACCTGCAATTTTAGCACAATCGTGGTTAAATTAAATGTGTGCACGAGTCGACTTTTACTAATTTTTCTCTTCAAATCTGCCAATTTTTAGGAATTTTGAGGGAGTTAAAACTGATTCTTGCAACATTTATCTTCCCTAGGTTTGGTTTCAAAATCGTCGTGCAAAATGTCGTAAACACGAAAGCCAGATGCAAAAAGGTGAGTTTGCTTAAACACTGCATTTTCCCTTCTTTTAAAATCATTAATTGAAGCCTGTTCGAGGTCCTAAGCTCTTTGTTTGCACATGGCTAATTGAACGCAATCCAATTGCTTAAGTAAATGGGACCCCTGATCCCGTGATGAATGGTCCCCTCCTTTTGCACCCTGCGTTAGTCCCTCCGTGTACTGTTTATCTCCCCCTTAGGTATACACATGTCCATGGCCACCCTTTTGACACCGTGAATATTATTCTTCGTATTATTATGCTGATGACGAGTAAGTGGTGGGATGAGGTCTATTGACGAGGTTACCCGCCTTCGCTTAACGCTTAACAAAAGAGACCTTACTCCCCCCTTCTACTCCCTCTATATGCTCTTTTTATACACCGATCGCGAGTGTCTCCCCTCGATCAATTTAGCTTGTCGCTTATAAATGGCTTTCAATGATAATCGGATTAGTTGATGATGAGAAGAACGCGCTCGGAAAAACTAGAGATGATCACGGTCGAATTAAATTGTTGAGAAATTGGGACACTTCGATACGATTTTCGTATTAATATCCCGTTCAAAACTTTGCCTCGTTTTAATATCAATTGATAGTTTGCCAAATATATGCATACAGCAAAATATGCAATGCTTATGTTTCAAAATTCACTATTGTTTCGGTAAGCTATTTTAAAAATGTGTTTCTGCTCTAAAACACTAAACCCTAAAATTGCCCTAGATAAAAAAAAAATTGCAAATGACTTCATTAAGTCATAATAATTCATTACCTCGTATATTTAATACCAATGTCATGTTGGCACATTTATGATAAAATTTCCAACAATATAATACTTAAAACTGTAATTTGTCCTCAATGCAGTTGTCAAATATTTTGGTCTCAGATCAGTTTTGGGTACTTATAGTTATCGAGTAGCAATTTGCATGCTTATGCTAGGGCCCCAAGAGGGTTTATCTCTATGGGTCACCATCATGATATTCACCATCTTAAAAATTAAAACTAATAAATGGAGGGATGATTCACTGAAATATGACATTGATCAACTTTTTTGATAATAAAGTTTTTATGAAAAGGTCTTGGTCAATGGCGGATTGGGTCTTAAAATACTGGTTGCCAAGGTGCAAAGTGGGTCCATCCGAAACTAAGCACTATATGTACTTAAGTGGAAAAACGGTACAATTTAATTTTGTGAAAAATAAATGACATGCTACTTAAAAGGGCATTAAAATATTTATCATATTGTCTAATGTTTAAGTGGGACCGCTTTATCAAGGGCCCATTTTCCATCGGGAAAGTTGACTTGGTCTTGAGCATTGACTAATCTTGGTAATCCCTGTTGGCTACACTTTGAAACTGTAGGTTGGCTATAAACACTTGTCAAAACGGTCAACAATGAGATAGACACACTGCAGACAGTCAATGAGATACCCACTGTAGACAGTCAACTTTGAGATAGACACACTGCAGACAGTCAATGAGATACCCACTGTAGACAGTCAACTTTGAGATAGACACACTGCAGACAGTCAACTATGAGATAGACACACTACATATAGTCAACTATGAGACAGACATATTGCAGATAGTCAACTATGAGACAGACATATTGCAGACAGTCATCGTGGTTTTGTTAATAAAATTTCATCTTGCAACTGAAATCAGTTAGCAGTTAATGTCAAGCTCTAGAAGACATTCACAATGTAGGATCAAGCAATCAGAATGCATGTTACTGTTTAAACGCTTCGTTGAGGGACTGCCCTATGGTTGTGATTGTACTGTCTTGTCTGTTAACCTAACTCTTACTAATACTCGCGAATGTATCTTTTTCCCTACTAATCCCACCCCTCGCTTCTATAGCTGGCATCATGTTGAGTCCGGCACCCTGCACCATTTCTTCCAACCCTTTGGACACGTGCCGCGTGTCGCCCTTCGTGGGGGTGAGTCCCGTTCGCCTACCCCCCGGCTACGAGCGCCTACAGTTGGCGCCCCCCTTCGGCGCCTTCGACCCCGCCCTGCTCTCGGCCGCCGTACTGACCGCTGCCGCCGCCGCAGCCAGCGTTGCGGCGCCCTCATCGTCCTCTTCAGTCTCCTCGACCTCCTCCGCCGGCAGCGCCGCCACTTCACTCGCCTCTGGGCTTCCCAGACACTCTTCATCGCCGCCTCACCCCTCTCATCACCCCCATCATCACCATCACCACCACCACCCACATCACCCTCACCACGCGGCGTTCACGTCGCTGGCCGCCGCTGTCCACGCCGGACACCACCACGCTATTCCTTCCCACCCTCCTCCGCCCCACCCCGCCGCCATGTTGTTCTACCCCTCACCCCACTACCCCTTCGGCTTGACCACTTTCACCACCTTGGACAGAATCTCGACCAAAAACTCCAGCATCGCTGATCTGAGACTGAAGGCGAAAAAGCACGCCGCTGCTTTAGGACTTTAAAGATGGCGGCTTGTCCCGAATTAACCTTTGACCTGTTTTTCACCTGGGAGGACCTTGTTCTTTGTTGTGCTGAAAACTCCATTTACAAATGCCAAAGAAGTTGTGAGCATGCGCAGGTGTATAGTGGTTGTGTAGATAAGGTGTATTGCATTATTCTCAGAATGCTTAATCGACGATTAAAACCCGCTTAATTGCACAAACCCGATAAATGCACATGTTTTGCAAGCCCCATGTGCAACTTTTGTATGAAATTGTGATCGGCTAATTGCACATTTTCAGCTTGCCAGGTCGCTGTGCAATTAAGCGGGTTCAACTGTATAATTTAATTTAAGATACAGTATGGTTTTATCCAGTCATTAGGTTAATTTGAGAATGGTGCAATCCTGTTAACTTAGATTTTAGATACAAGAGTTCAATTTGTATACGCAAAACGGTCCATCTTGGCTTGTCCTCAGGTAGACATTTGGTATAATTCATGGGCATGATATTTCAGTTTTTCGTCGTTGTTTGAAATTCTTGCTTATTGGCCAGCAGAGGTCACCTCAACCGGAATTATGAATAAATAATGAAATCTTAAACTTCTTAGAGCGGCGTCATCATTCGAGTTTCCATTTTTCTTGCCATTTTTCAGTTAGTATACTATTAACTAAAAAGGGTTATTTTGAGTTGTTAAATAGAACAAAACAGGTCTGTAAGTGGACTGGAACATTTTTGTCATTGCAAGTAAGGGTCTTATGACCATCTTCAAAAAAAGGATATTGCAAATAATTAATTCTAGAGTAGTCTACCAAATTTTAAACCCGTAAATTATCGTGACCAATTTCGCTGTATAGCCTCAACTCGACATCAGATCGATGGCTTTGATTTACTGAAAATTTTCAGAACGCATAAATCTAATTTCTTAAATCCATTTGTCCTGTCCCAAAAGATCGAAAGTGGGTCTCGTTTTCAAATATTTTCTCTAAATTTACACGTATACGAAGTCGTCCTTCCACGCACACACGCTCGAGATGTGATTTATGTGGCGACCACCTACAAAGTGGAACGACGAGATCTAAAAGGGGGCGTGATTCCAGTCCTCACTGACCAATCGTGGTGATGGGCGGCGACAAGTGATAACCAATCACGTTCTCTGAATTATGGATGAGAGGGCGAGGCTTAAAACGATGCATGGATACGACTCGAAATGTCGTCCATATGGCATCTTGCAGTTGCCATGGTTACGGCAGAGATGCTGAATGCGATGTTGGCTTTTTACATAGTAGCACTCATTCTTAGAAAATATATGACTAAGACCTTACAGGCCCATTGCTGCTGTCTGCTTGCTGATTGAAGCGCTATTTTCTTAATGACGGGTTCTCGTTAAATTTAGTCTCAGACTACAGATTTAGCTTTCTTAATTTACGTTTTTCCAAATAACCAAACTAATACGTCTTCGGGTGTACTATTTGTCACAGCTGCCCCTTGAAAAACTGTAATTCGGCACTTCGGAGGGCATATGAGCTAGCACTGTTTGCCCGTCTTCAGGGGCTGCCAATTCCCAATGGCTTCAGAAGTTGACAATTAATTCTTAAGGGCTTCAGGGGCTGTATACAGTCGAACCCCCATAATTGCACATATTCTCCAAGTCCTGAACTTTTGCCCTATGTTTTATACATTATGCGAACCTGGATAATTGCACAAACCGGATAAATGCATATATTTTGCAAGCCCCATGTGCAATTTTTGTATGGAATTGAGACCGGATAATTTCATAAACCGGTTGCTGTGCAATTAAGCGGGTTGTACTGTGTAATTTACCGATCTGTTATATTTTGCGGCATATGCACTGTGGGATTCAGCCCATCTGGAAGTTGGTATTAGTATTTTTGAATTTTGTAGTTTTATAATAGTCATATAAGTCATTTGTAGTCATAATAAATGTGAAGAGAGCTAATAACTGTTTCCCCATAACTAATCTAGCCATTTTAAGAATTTTACCAAAAAATTGAGCCAGGATTACTATATTTAAGCAAAACTCGGATATATGCATAAACCGGTTAATTACACATTTTCGACTTGTCGGGTCGATATGCAATTAAGCGGGTTCGACTGTACATGTATATATTTCGCACTTTTCACTGTATAAAGCAAACTTTATCAACCATTACTAATTATGGTATTTAAAATTTTATATCGGCATAATCTTGAATATATCCATTAAATAGGGCCATATTATATGTCCCTTTTACGTCATGTCTAAAAAAACATTAATAACCATATATGGCGATTTTTGCCATCGTCCATATTTAGAAAACAACATTAACTTGTTAATATACAAAGTATTAATAACATGATGCATATTTTGAATTTCATAAATGGGACCTTTTTCCAACTAATTTCACCCTCATGTTTATTTGCAATAAAATGCTCCAAGTCAAGAAGCGAATTTCCCTTACGTCATTTCGGCAATTTTATTAAATTATTACTAAATCGAATTAACCACAGCTACATGTTCATAAACAAACATATTCATCTCGCTTCCATATTGACGATAAACCATGAAGTTTATACGCGATGCAACGCTTTATGAAGGAAGTAAAAAATGTTCAAAAAAGATTGGTGAGCGATGTTCATCAATCAGAAAATGGTTATCGCAATAAATAGCTGACAATAATAGCCTCCCCTATATTGATATAGAATCATACACCTTTTATATAGAAACACGTTCCTATATATGTACACGAGAATCTCATCTTCTATGCACGAAAATATGGTGGATTTAAACAAATGGAACAACTCTGCAAAAAAAAAAAAAAAAAAAAATGAATTTATGGGGCAAAAAGTGCATAATTTATAGCAGATGAATTAAAAATCGATTATCCAGATGATGGCTGGTTGTTATTCTTTAATTAATCTGCCTCCTAGGAGCTCTGCAAATAAGGCCTATTTTTAAGATCTTGAAGTGAGGGGGTTTCAATCCACGCTTTTTCTGAGACTTCCAATAAACAAAATGCACAAAATGAACATTCCAAAATATATTTGTTGTTATGATTTGGTGAACCTCATTTTGGAGATTGTCACAATTCAATATCTTAAACAAGCTTGATTGAATAATTCTAAGCACAAGTATTTTCAGAGTATCAGTACAAAGTTTTGTATATTTGAACAAACAAACTTCATAAGTAAAAGTTTTGTGCCTTTGACAATTATATCAATTATTAATTGTACTTTGAAGAATTGGCAATTTCCAAATAGCACAGGATTTGCCACAGCTGCCCCTTGAAAATCGTAAAATGGCAATTTGGATGGCAGATATGTTAGCAATGGTTGCCCTTTATCAGGGGCTGATAATCAGTACGATATGAAATACATCACGTTCATAAAAAGCTTTCATAGGCACTGTGGAACTTCAGCACCCCGTATTTCCACTTCATAATACCGATAAAATTTAATATAATGTCTTAGGGTCGGTTGCACCAACAAAGGTTAAATAAAAGGTTAGCTAACCTGAGGTTATATAAAACCACGAGTTAACCTCATAGTTAGTAGGTTTTTGTTGCACCATTTTATTATAGGGATTTTTAACCTGAGGTTAGCAAACCTGTAGATAACCTGTCG
>JAUJYV010002021.1:0-14214 GCA_033995625.1 Ophyiulus pilosus
TCTAAATAACGCACATTTCCAAATTCAAATCTGACATTTGGTTGATGTAAAAAACGAACTTTTGGACAATACATGCAAGTGGTTCGATTTTTTTGCTCGTAAGTGTACATCATTTGATATATCATCTACATCAGTTCCACTTGCTGCAATACAGAAATGTGCACCATATTACCATAACTCGAGGAAAGAACTAGGGGAAAAGGAAACCAGAAAAATATACTTCCTACATGGCAAGGGACAATAGGGATATAGCCACCGAAAACTTTTATAACAAAAGGTCAGGAGTATCGAACCAAAAAAGGCCGGGCTGTCTAGTTGCCCAGGGACCACAGGCACGTTTTGGCTCTTATCACCCATGATGAGCTGTAAGCACGTGAAATTGCACAGTTACTACCAACATCTGTGTCCCACCAAACTGTGTGGAAAAGTTTTAATATTAATTCCAATGTGAAGTTTAAGAAAATGAAAGCAAAACCCAAGTCCCTTCCACTCATAAGTCAAACTGGCTCGTATAGTGCAAAGGAACTGTAAAATGGCATCAGGAATGGAACGAAAGTGTTTTCTGATGAAAAACGTTTCTGTCTAGATGGCCCTGATGGATACTCACATATTAGCATGATCTTTGCACTCAGCAGAAGGTGAAGTTGAGCAGACAACAGGGAGGAGGTGGATTAATGGTCTGGGCTGCATTTGGAGCAGGAGGCAAGGCAGATATTGTATTTGTTGAGGGCAAAATGGATTCCATAAAATATCAACAATTGCTGTACGATCACTTAATCCCATTTGGGCTTCTTTTAGGAGGCCCAAACTGGAAATATAAACAGGATAATACTTAGTGTACATGCATCAAAGTCTACCAAGCAGTGCTTTGAACGACAAAGGGTTGATCTGATTCCATGTCCTGCACTTTCACCAGACTGGAATCCGGTGGAAAATGTGTGGGGGTTTGATGACAAGGGCTGTGACATTTTGTTCATCACCGATACATGTCAATCTCGCCTCTGGTCAGGAAAACGCCCTTGCACCTTGATTTACAGTTTCAACTATTTATTAAAACATGCTATGTTGTCTCGGAATAGAACATGGAAAACATTAGTTATAACGCTTGTGCGCTGGTCACGTGGGGTATGCGAATCCTCACGCTTGTAAGTCGCAACAGACGTACAAAAGGTTTAACAGCCCGGCAAAATTATCAGTGGCACATGAGTGCCCTAAAGTAACCAAACTCCACAAGTCATTTGTCCGCACGAGGCGACAAAATAACAATTACCACACAAATAGGGTCCTCTCGAATAATCGCAGCAAAGCATGAAAAGCACAACTCACATGTGGACAACATGTCCAGGCCCACGCCATGTGATTTCAATTGCAGTCAGGGAACAATACAAACGCAGAGATGAGGTGAACAACAGCAAAACACGCTTACATAAGTGTTTCAGAGAACATCTAGTCAGCTGTGACCCTGACTGGTCACTTGTCAGCTTGAGCGCAATGTCAGAGGGAGAGTGGTGACCTTCCTTTGATGTTGTCCCAACTGGGCTAGCCCCAACACGAGCGCCACACCTAGGGGGAATTCGCGGCACATTGTTACTTCGCAATAATGTGCTAATTGCACCTCCAATGACCCTGACGCAACACATGGGACATTCTTAGAATGTCGTGCCAAATTTGTACAAGGTTGTTGACCTCGTCACAGGGCTGTATATGGGCGAAACAAGCAATATCATAATGTGAATGAACTTAAGGTTGCAATTTGCAATACCTGGGACAAGATTGACATGGATGTTTTGCAAAAACTACTCCAAACAATATCCAATAGATTGATAGAGGTTATTGAGAAGTTATTAACGAAACCACTATTAATTTCATATTTTCTGAACTTTTGTAATTGAATTTATGCTTTATTTACAGAGTGAAAGTGAAGTTTTTTTCTCATGAATAAAGTTTTTCTCCATGTATCATTATCTTAACTGGCATTGATATTTTTCTATTGTTGGAAGGACTTTTTTTAATAATCATATACTTTATTTTATGTGTGACTTTATACATTCTTGACATATAGTTTACAATTGTCATGTTTAATTATTTTGATTCACAACACTGTATATAAAATGTGTCTTATTGTATCTTTAAAGGTTGAAAGAAGAGTTGTGAATCAGCTTGCTGCAGCCCATGAAAGTCGTTTAATAGAAAAGGGATCTCACGTCCACATAACTTTAGAAAACATTGATGCAAGCGCACCCTCAGGACAAGTTGAATGCGTTCCATCTATAAAGTTGCAAATTGTTAAGAAAACTGAGAAGGGAAATACGTTTTTTCCGTCGAATTTACCACTGCGTAATAGTTCCCTTCTGCATCCAGAGTAAACGTTTGCTACATAAAATGTTAATATTTTCTTTCTGAAGGAGATAAAAAATCTGTGAATTTTACAGGTATAATCGAGTATATTCGGTATATACGGGACAATTGCCTTAAATTTATCCAGAATGAAGGAAAATTCCATAATGAGTGCTCTCTATTAAGAAATCTGTCCAATTCAAGGTGATATATGGGATGATGGACTAGAGGTTTTCAGCTTTTCAATTCAACTCTATACCCTATAGTCAGCTAACAAATGCAATATGGTAGGAGGGGCATACCATTTTCAGGAGATTAGTCCTGTGGGGTTTGGTAGTTGTAGTGCAGTGTTGATCAACTGTTCCACAATAATCATTGTTTAAGAATATTTATATCAAAAGGGGACACAAGCAACTGGGGAGCCTTGGTACAAATGGTAGGTTGTGAAATACCTTCGTTAAAGTTAATTTAAACATCAAAAATGTGTGTGGTGCTTGATCACGTCTACTCTGCTTGAACACTGCAGGAGAAGAGTAGTGTAGAGTGGAGTAGCGTTGAGTAGAGTCTGGTCACGGCAGTGTGACCAGCGTTTTTGTGCGTAACGTCACACTAGGGGAAAAGTCCCTAGCGGTCGCCACAGTACTCCTCTTCCAGTGATCAACTAAAGCGAGCTGGAATGTTGATGTGGCGTCCGGATCTGGTTGCGGTGTGTGTCAAAGATGGTGCAAAAGTCACCGTCTTCTTTGCAGGAACGGGAGCTGGTCACAACGGCGTGGTCACACCAGGAACTGGAATGGCGGCGACTGGAACTGGAATGGACGCGCCTGGAACTGAAATTGCTGCGACTGGAACTGGAATGGACGCGCCTGAAACTGAAATTGTTGTGACAGAAACTGGAATAGCTGTTACTGGAACTGGAATGGTTGTGACAGGAACTGGAATAGCTGTTACTGGAACTGGATCCTCATCAAGAAAGACAGGTTTCAACCGGTTGGTTGAAACATTTACAGCTGTGAACTTCACCTGTAACTTGAAGAAGTGCTCGCCACGTTGGATGACCGCATATGGACCGTCGTAGTGAAACTACAGTGGTCTCTTGATGGTGTCATTACGGATCCAAACGTGGGAACAGGTTAATAAGTCCCCAAAAATGAATATTTTTGGTCTGGCATGGCTCGATGTCGGCGTAGGACGGATGTCCCTCAGCGATGTTGGGAGCTTGAGAGGAAGTCGCATGGGTCGACTCGTGGCTTCTCCGGCTGGAGGAAATCTCCCAGAAGGCATAATGTTTCACCTTAAACCAGTTCAGCGGTGCACGCTTTGAGTTCTGGTTTAAGGGAAATTGTTAGCCCTAGGAGTATGGAAGAGAGGGGGTGAGTCCACTGTACATTATGATGGGCCATGAGAGCACTCTTGAGAGGGCGGTGGATATGTTCCACCAAACCGTTGGACTGCAGATGGAACGAAGTTGTAGTGTTGTGCACAGTTCCAAGATAAGTGGCAAGGTCGCGAAAGATTCCGGACGTGAATTGTCGTCCTTTGTCGGAAACAATCTTTTTTGGACAGCCATAGTGTGCGACCCATCCATCGTAGAAAGCACAACAGACGGTCTCTGCGGTGATGTTGGTGAGTGGGAAAGCCTCCACCCAAAGGGTATACCGGTCGATACACGTAAGAAGGTTTGAATAACCTTCCGATGATGGTAGTGGGCCAACGAGGTCAATGTGAACCTCGGCAAAGCACTGTGAAGGTAAAACGAACTGACCTTGAGGTACGGTCACGTGTCGTGATACCTTTGCCCGCTGGCAACCGCTGCAAGTCCTTGTCCAGGTGGCGGTGGTGGTGTTTATGGATGGCCACACAAGCCGCTGCGTCAGCAGTTTTCTGGTGGGGTGGATGCCAGGGTGAGAAAGTCCGTGTAAATTGTTGAAAACAACACGACAGAACTGTTTTGGAACGTACGGACGAGCAGTGTCCGTACTGACATCGCAGAAGAGCCTAGTGTTAGATCCTGGAAGAGAAACTAACTTGAAGTTGAGTCCGGTAGTGACATCGGCAAGAAGAGAGTCGAGCTCGTCATCCAACTTTTGTGCGTCAGCCGTCACATTGTAGTCAATGGCTTGGATCTCTGTTTCCGCGAGCTCAGAAATTCTGGACAGGGCATCAGCAATCATGTTGTTAGCGCCAGAGATGTGCCGGATGTCCGTGGTAAACTGACCAATGAGGTCCAAATGACGGGCTTGTCTCGGGCTGGCTTTCTCTAACTTCTGGTTGAATGCAAAAATGAGGGGTTTATGATCGGTGAAAAGTGTAAACCGTAGATCCTCAAGCATATATCTGAAATGCTTGATTGCTTCGTAGGCAGCCAGAAGTTCGCGATCATACGCGCTGTAATGCTGCTGCGCTGGAGTTAGCTTTTTAGTGTAGAAAGATGGAGGCTAAAAATGATCATCGATTAGTTCGAGGGAAGCACCGATGGCATAATCGGATGTGTCATCCTTGAGAGCACGGAAAGCGACAGCCACAGGATGGGCTAAAAGGACAGCCTCTTTCAAGTTGTCCTTTCAGCGTTGAAAAGCTGATATGGTCTCCGGTCTCCATTCCACAGGAGATTTGTCGTTCTTCTTCGCACCCTTCAGGTAGTCATGGAGACAAGCCTGAATGGATGCAGCTCCGGGCAGGAAACGGCGGTAGAAGTTTAACATCGCGAGGAAACGGCGTAGTTCCTGGAGATTCTTTGGCTGCGGGTACTCGATGATGGCTTGTACTTTCTCAGGCAGCGGAGTGATACCGGTTGAGGTGACGGCGAAACCAAGGAACTCGATCATATCAACCCCAAAGGTAGACTTCTCTAGGTTTATGACAAGTCCATATTCCTGAAAACGCTTAAAGAGTATTGTAAGGTGTTCGTTGACGGATTTTAAGGTGGCTGCTAGATCGCCGATGTAGATGAACACGAAATCCAAACCTCTGCAGACGCGGTCCATAAAGCGTTGGAAGGTTTGCGGGGCGTTGCAGAGTCCGAAGGGCATCCTTAATAAACTCAAAAAGTCCGAAAGGAGTAATTACGGCTGTTTTGTACACATCGTCGGGGTACACAGGGATCTGGTGAAAAGCTCGGACAAGATCTATCTTGGAGAAAACATAAGAACCGGCAAAGTTCGCAGTGAAATTGTTAAGGACTGCCATATGGTATCTGTCTGGCACAGTGATTCGGTTTAGTGCACGGAAGACACCATAAGGCCTCCAACTGCCATTGGTCATCTGTACCATGTGAAGTGGTGAGGCGAAGGTGCTGCTTGATAGCCGGCAGATGCCTTGTTCCATCATGAAGTTGAATTCCTTCTTGGCTGTTGGAAAACTTCTTGGGGTCCAGATTACGTAACCTCTAGTGAACAGGTGGGCCTTTGGTCTCGATGTGATGGAATATATCATGAATCGGAGGTGAAATTGAATTCTCTGGTAATGCTGGGGAATTGCTGTAACAACTTATGAAAAGGTGACTTACCACTGATCATGGTTATGGTTATGGGAGGTTGCTCAAGAATGGCACCGTGTGACGACAGCTGAGTTGTTCCATCTACTAATTTCCCAAGTCGCAGGTCTGGAAGTAGATGGAAGTGTTGAAGGAAATCTGCCCCCAGAATCGGTTTACCAACATCTGCAATGAAGAAAAGCCATCAGAAAACACGTCGCAACCCCAAGTCGACAAGGATTGTCTTTGTTCCATAAGTGGCAATCGGTGTGCTATTGGCTACATAGTTTTGCAGCGTCGGGTCGTGGATGCTTTTTTTCGCGGGCACTGGGAGGAAGTACAGAAATGTCCGCACCAGTGTCCACCAGGTAATGCATCCTAGAGGTTAGATCTGATATGAAAAGGCGACCAGACGTCTTGCCAGTGTTGTCGGTTGTCGCTAGTTCCGACTGGCCAGTTAGTTTCCCTGGTTGGTCGAGACTGGAGCGGTTGGAGCGGGAGTTCAAGAGCACGGCTGAGTTCACTTGCGAGCCTTGGGTCCAAATCGACTGTGGTAGTAACACATGCCGTTCTAATGAGATCTTCTATTTTGCGAATAGTTATGGTATTGTGACTGTCTGTCCCGGATCCGCTTTGGTAGGGCCGCTGCTGGTCTGCCTTGTCTACTCTGGAAGCGAGGGCAGCAATCTGTCGACAGAGTTCTGGAATTTCCGGAGTCTGGGACATCTGCTGAGCTGGTGATGGAACCAGCTGGACTGCTGAAATGGAGCATGGCCGGATGGTCAACACAATCTTGTCGGCTTGCAGGGCTAACTCGTCCAAGTCAGTGTGAGCGCTCAGGACAAGAATAACACGTACTTGGTCAGGAAGCTGGTCCAAGAAAAGGTGACGTAGGATGGCACCCTGAGCGTGTGAACTGGCTTGGTGTCTCAAGGTCTGCAAGAAAAGAGAAGGCTTCTTGTCCCCAATCTGCATACCACCACCTAACAAACGGCGTAGGCGAGATTCTTCCGACTCCCCAAATGAGGAGGTGATGCAGGCTCGGATAGCAGCATATTTGTCCACTGCTGGAGGGTTTTGGATGAGATCTGCAACAGCTGGAAGCATGGACCCATCCAATGCGGTTAGGACATGGTCAAACCTGGTGCTATACGAAGAGATTCCAGCATTTTGGAATCCTGCGTCTGCGCGGCTGAACCAAAGTTCAGGATTGTCGCGCCAAAACGTGGGCAGTTTCACTAGATGACGGCCTGCGGCAAAAACTTCCGATGCTGTACTTGGTGAAGGGCTGGTCATGGATCCACTGGAATATGAGCATGAGCCAATGCAGCTCTGTATTTTTCTTTCGTGAGGTCGAAAGCGGCTTGCATTTGTTCCACCATTTTGGAAACTGGTTAGGGAGAAATGATCTTGCAGAAAAAGTTAGTGCACAAATGGAAATGGAAGATTTTTGTCATGTGCTCCGCAGAATCTAGATGAATCCAGTGTGAAAATGAGACATCCAAGCTGTAACATGGTCTCAAAACTTGTAGAGGGTTCTCGAGAACGCGGTGTGGCAAGTAGTTTTTGGTATGCTCAAAAACTTTGCAAGAAGAGTGCTACATAGCAAAATGGCAAATTTGCTGTGTGCTCCTGACAATTCTGATGAATCCGTGGTGAAAATGCGACATCTGAGCAAAATGATGCAATCGATTTCACTTTTGTTGTTGGAACATTTTATTTATTTTAGCTTAAAAACTGAAATTCTAGGGTAGCAAAATGTTGCAGTTTTCTGATGAAAAGTTGAATTTGTCAGTCATATAAAATGCACTTTTAGTGCTTAGAAACTGCATTTCTAGTGTAGACAATTTTGCACCTTTAATGCTGAGAAATTGGATTTTTTGAGCTTAATAACAGTGCAGTTTTTGCTGCTTAATACTTACAGTAATATTGATAAAAAATGCACTCCTAGTGTAGAAAATTTTCATCTTTCGGGTGTAGAAACTATTTTTGTTGCAGAAATATTGCATTTATATCACAATGATGCAATATTAAGTGGAGAAATTGTGTAAAGGACAGAATGAAAAATGACAAAAAATAAACTTCTGGTATACATTCCACTCAACCTCTTGCACACACAGTGCTTACCAAAAAATCAAACAATAGTGACAATAGTCAAGATGCAGATGTTCCCACACTAATTTATCCCATTGGGTAAGCATATGTTAGCTATGTGACCTATATGCATTATCAATACCCAAGGATGACCATATAGGTCAGTATCCTTGATTAAAGGATTAGTAACTGTGATAAAAAGCATGTGAAAAGTCGAATTTTGCTAGTTTTGCAAATAAAGTTAAGGTTTGTAAATCACCCTTCATTAGTACATATTTGATAGGAACAAGAGGGCCAATAAGGCTGAGGGCGCAGGCGGCAAATGCTCCCTTTGCCCCCGTTAAGGCCGCCACTGCCTCTGCTAGATCATTTCAATATCCTGAATTAGAACTACTATGAGAATTACAAATAGGAGTACAGTATTCCAAAATATGTCTAACCTGAGTTGTGTAGCCCAATTGCTTAACATTTTCCACACATCAAACTACAAGTGGCACAAATATAAGATGTTGGTTCACTTCTCAAATAATTTAAGAAAAACGATGATTTAAGATGAGGTTATTAGTAATATAAACTTGTAGGAATCTGCCTCTTTCCTCGCAACGCCTTTCTTTCTTAATTATTCCACATATGACCGTGAAACAAGACATCTATGATGCGAGAAAAGCAAATCCACGCCTCACAAGAGCACATGAGTATATCAAACCAGAGATCAAAATACAGACCGCGATAATTAATAAATCAATCTCCCTATTGAATCAGCTATGAATTCGAAGATCAATACTCTTACCTATATTTCGATGTCTGTGTCACCCGCCGCCCGTCCAAATAACGAGAGGTCCCGGCTAACACATTCAGAGAGGTTATGTTGAAACTCGATGTCCTTCGAAAGTGTTTCGAATTCCCGTGGTAAAATAACAAACATGATTAAAGACCAATACAATTCTTTATTTTTCGATGCACCTCCTTAAAGAGAAAGAGGAAGCAGCTCAGTACTGATCTTTGGGGCACGCCATTTTGCTGTTGGAAGTAACGGAGAGAGAGAGAGTTGCCAAGGCGCACTCGGAATGTGCGAGTAGCTAAAAACTTCCTTATAAAGATAGGTAGAGTTCCTCGAAACCCGAAAGGTAGCAAGTTTCTTAAGATTCCAAAATGGCTTGTTGTGTTATATGCCTTCTCCAAGGCGAACCAAATGAAGACAAGGTGTTCCTTATGGGAGAATGCAGCTCGGATGTTAGTCTAGAGAAAGGAGAGGATCAACTGCTGAGTGACACCAATGGAAGCCAAACTGGTGTGGGGCAGGAATTTGGTTTACTTCCAGATACCACACCAGGCGAGTATTTGCCATCCTTTCCAGCGGTTTGCAGAGACAGCTTGTAATTGCAATAGGACAATAGTTCAGTGTATTAGTAGGATCTTTTCCTGTTTTAGGTAATGGCACTAAAATAGCTTTTCTCCATTGAGGTGGAAAGTACTGCTCAATCGAGATGCGTTGGAACAGATTTAGGAGAGTTGTGATTGCTGGGTTTGGGAGGTGTTGAAGTATTAAATTATGCACATCATCTGGACATGGAGATGAGCTCTGGCAATGCATGAAGGCAGATAGCAGTTCTGTCCTAGTGAAGGGCTATTATAGCCTGCTGCATCTTCAGGGAAAATAGGATAGAGCACAACGCTCCTCTTGTTCCTTGATTCTCTTGAATGCTGCAGAGTAGTAGGCATCACTAGAGCAGGAGGCGAATGACTCCGAGGATGTTGCAAATATCTTCCGTATCTCCTACCTGACGCCCTGAATGGGTTAAGATAGCCTGAGCAGGTTGGACATAGACACCACGAACGCGATTTTTACGTTCCCATACAAGACGTGGGGGAGCACCAATTGCCAAAGTGGATACAAAGTTCCTCCAGGATTGTCTCTGGCAGCATCGACGAGTAAATCGAGCCTTGACCTTTGCCTGTTTAAGCAAGATAAGGTTAGGTTAGTTGGGAAACATCGGAAAATAGTCCAAGCCTTCTGTTGGTCAGTCCTGGCAAGGCGAGTATTTATTCCATCATGGTTTTGGGGACTGCGGTAACCGAGAAGAACTTCATGGTACTGTCGGTTTCGATGCTTCGATAAGCATATTGTTGAAGGTATCGACAGCATCTTCAATTGACAGTCCATCCAGGCAGGGTAGGAGTGTAGTGCAGAGGTGTTGAAATTCAGACCAGTTTGCTTTCCTAGTGAGCCAACGGGATTATCTGGTGGAGGTTGATGGAGTCAGTTGGGCAGGCTAAAATAAGGGGAAGTTGTCGCTCCCATAGAGATCATCGGAGACCGACCAGAGTGAAATAGATGAAACAGGGAAGGGGAACCAATAGAGAGATCAGTGTGGGAGAGAGTTTTAGAAGCAGAACAAAAGTGCGTAGGAAGGCCAGTGTTCAAAGGAATTAAAGTGAATGAGGCAAGGAAGGACTGGACACTCATGCCTTGAGTGTCGCAAATTTCACTACCCCAGAGTGGGTTTTCGGCATTAAAATCGTCAAGTATAAGAAAAGGGGTAGGATTCTGTGATCGACATGGAGAAGGGCTGACACTGAAAGTGGTTCAGAGCCAGACAGATAGATGGAGCAGATGGTAATGAGCTTGGGGAGAGAAATGCAGATTGCTATTTCTTCTAGCATAGTGATTGTGACAATTTGTAGGGATGGGAAGGTGTTGCAGATAAGGATGGCGATACCACCTCCAGGGTGGGCTGCAGTGCGATCACAGCGGTGGATGAAATGTCCACGTAATAAATATGAGTCATTAGGTCCTAGGAAAGTATCATGCATGGTAATAAGCAGGTTGGTGTAGAGCCAGCAGTTCACGTAGTTCAGGAGTATTTCCATGAAGGCCACGGCAGTTCCATTCGATGACAGCCATTGTAGGTCTGTGGGTGATATAGGGGTAGAGGCTTATTTGGGTGTCCACCCACTTCCTGGTCTTGGACTGCTGGCTATTGACAGAACAAAGAGAAGTCGACAACATTGCTTCATCCAAGTCCATGAAATCCTCGGATGATTGCACATGTCGGAGGGGCTCTGGTGGGTCAGTAGACTCACCAGGCGTGGAGTGCATTCGGGGCGGAGATCCTGAATGAACATTAAGGGAGCAGTTGCTTGAAGAACGAGCAACCCGTCCATGCATGCGAGATATGTCTGATGGGGAGGGAGGCGGGGTAGCACTACCAACAGAAGGGGATGGAGTTGGTTTCAAGTAAAGGAGGAATTCTTAGGGGAATAAGGCTTGCAGTGAGTTTTGTCTGACGAGGGGTCACCGTCTGCCAACGTTCTGCATTAGGTGTAGGGTCGGGAATTGGTTTAACAGAGGGTGTTTTGAGGGAGGTAGAAGAAGCAAAAGCACTGGTAGGGATGGAGGGGGGATTGAGCACAGGATAACCACTGGGCAGGATCCTCAGTAAGGCAAGCTTCACAGGTCTGAGACGATACAGAACATTTGGTAGTTGAATTGGGTCTCGAGGGAAGGGCCGTAGCCTGGGCATAAGGAGAGCGGGAGAGATCAGAGACTTGCAGAATAACTTTGTATGCCCAAAGCGCTGGCAGTTAAAGCAGCGCATGGGTTCTGGAATGTATGGACACAGGCAGTGAGTGATATCCAGCCTTTATGTTTTGAAGCTTCATCGTCCCAAAGGTGAGGGTGAGTGAAGTAGTGGTTTGCTCAACTCCGCCTCGCCTGGTCGTAATGTGGCAAACATCAAGAACTCCTTGGGAGCGGAGCTTTTCAGCAATGACTTCAACTTGGATTTCCAGGAGGTCAAAACAGTTTACAACACTTCGACAGCAGTTGTGGGGTTCCACAGTTACAAGACAGGGACCCAGCGTTGTGACCTGGCGCTAAGAGATTGATTGAGCATCCGAAGAGGTTTCAATTAGTAACGAGCCATCACACAACTTGCGGAAATGCGTGACTTGTCCAATGATGCTTTCGATGGTTTCATACTTTTTACATACTACCGTGCGGTGCATCACAAGGAAGAGCGCATCAGGGATGGTTTGTTAATGCGTGTGTGTGGTGGATATTGTAGAGTTGGATGTAAGGCGAGGTCTATTCCCAAGGACCTCACTCTGATTGTTTCTTATGGCAACAGCCATTGAGTTTTCAACTAAGGAAGAGAAAAAGACCTTAGGCCCAATACGGGGCCAGTTTGGGCTTTATTCGGACCAGTGTAGGCCTAACCGTTGATGCACGAATGTATAAATGTAAATTATATCATTTCTTCTTAATTTAATAATTTATGTGGCTCAAATGCACAGGTGTATTTGCCTAAATATATTAGGCAAACTTTTGCTGGCATATCTCTTGTCAATTCTTTAATGTCTATGGTTGCAATCAGGTTCCAGTTGTCCTGACCAATCAGCAGCATTGGCTTTGCTCCTTGCAATGACCTGACTGTCGACGCTGCACGATGATTCCATTTTGTGGCTAATTCTTTCATGTTCACTGTTTATTTTGGAAGGTCCAAACCTTTCACTGCTTCGACATTGGACATGGAATACAGATCTTTTTTTTGATGCCACCAATCTGGAGTTTGACTCATTGGAAACTTGTATCGTCATAAGTTGAAGCATTTGTCCACTTCAATTTGATAGGATTCTTTTCTCCTTTCAACTTCAGTTTCTTTGCCAAGCTTTCATCCATCAATGTGCATGTTGAGGCTTCATCAAGCAATGGCTTACAGGTTGTTGAACCTCGGGTGTTTTTAACATCACAGGTAAAATTCTTAATAATACCCAGCTTTTCATGGAACATGCAGCATGTCCCACAATCTCTATATCTGCAGTATTTTGCACTTTTGCTTTCATTCCGTGCAGTAGTTGGTGATGCGTTCTTTTACAATCATCCACACCACATGGTTCTCTTTTTCAGTAAGCCCGTACTTGATGGCCATAACCAAGACAACAGAAGCAGATGCCATTCCGTTTTACCCAGGGTATCTCTGATTTCTGGTAAACAGGAGAATTTCTTGCAGTCTTTCAGTAGGTGGCCTTATTTTTCGCAAAAGTAACACTTGGGTACTTTCTTGAAGCCTTCTTCTACACTTGTAAATAATGCCTCTTTTTTACTTTGCTTCCAACATCCTTTAGTTTCTGTGGTTATTTTTATTGTATCCTTTTCCACTTCAAACTTGGGAGTGGTCACAAAACTTGCTGCATCTGCTTTTCTTTCAAGCCAATTTGCAAAGTATCAATGTAACAGCTGGATTATCTGCCATCTTGTTTCCCCAGCTCAACTTTAGATTGAATGGTAACTTTCCTACTAATTCTTGTCATAATTGAGGATTCCACAGATGTCCTTGTTGCTTCAATGCATTCATTGAACACACCAAACTTTGCACTGCGTTTGAGGAGTCCATTACGCTTCCCAACTGGCCTTCTGTTAGCGGAGCAATACAAATTACTTGTTGTACTAAACACTCAATAATGTGATCAGCTCGTCCGAATCACCGTTCCAAAATCTTTAAAATGTTTTCGACATTATCTAATAATGCAATCATGCCACTTACTGCAGCTCTAGCTTCTTCTTTTAAAGCTTTCTCCAATCTCGTAATGTTCTCTTCATTTGAGAACTCGCAAAGTTGAGTCGATCGTTTAAAATGTCTAAGGAAGCATGTCCATTCTTTGGGATTGCCTCCAAATACTGGCAATTTTCTACTAAAGACTTGTCTAGATAGGAACATTTTCACTCCTGATTCTGACTCCTTAATTTGAACAAGATACATTGCCTTCACTTGCTCCGGAAGGTTCAGCTGTCTGGTTCCTACAGTTGGCAACAAATTTTCACTGGTCATCACTTTGGTCATTGTAAAAGATTGCTTTGGCGCCATCAAAAATTGATCTCCTGCTTCGAAATGCAATTCGGTATCCCAACTTAACTTTTTCTGCCAGCAGCATTTCCGGTTCCTTCAAGCCTCCATTTTTGCTTTCATCACCGTCACTATTTCAGATGTGGAAAGCCTTGTACTAATTCTACAATTCTTTTAGAAGACCAGATTCAAGCAAAGTGACATGTTTCCTTGTTTTTCTTTAGCAAAGCACATTACAAAATTGTTTAATCAGAATTTAGAGTTCCAATTGTGCTGTTTATCATAGTGTTCCTAGTGCTGCTCAATCCAGCTCGACGGATCAAAATGTTGAGGTTGAGAGCTTCTTGCTCGAAACTTTTTGCAGATGATTCCAGTTTGTATGGTAAAGTTGAAGACGGCATAGGTCTGTCGGTTAAATTGCAGAGGGATCTGGTCATTTTGGCTTCCTGGTGCAACGAATGG
>JAUJYV010002022.1:0-14212 GCA_033995625.1 Ophyiulus pilosus
GTTTCGCTTAACGAGTGTTTCGCATTACGAGTAAGACTCCGGAACCAATTATGCTCGTTATGCGAGGTTCCACTGTATTTTGATTTACAGCGTCCTCCACAGATGGCAGTTACCTTTAAAAGGTAATGCATTAAACTACGTTTAAATTGAGATTCCTGCACCCCATTATTAGTTTTTTAGTACAGCATCAGGAATCCAGTAACAAAAGGGGTATTATAATTTCCCGGTTTCTCAAGGGTCGTTTTGGGAATTTCGGCTATAGCTTTTAATATACAATACAAGGTCGGTTGTTTTTTTGTCGGTTGGGAATAAGGCTGGCTGAAAGTAGTTGCTGAGTTGGGATTTTTTTGTGTGTGTATGTGTGTCTTCTCGTGTTTGTATGCACGCGAAAGCTATCCGATAAAGATGTATATGGCAAATCCCCCTAATCTTTTACTGGCGAAACTTGGAACATCTAAATGGGCGAGCAGGGAATTTCAGATCACACTCTGAAATCGATATTTGAGGAGAAATGGAAAATTGGTTGCCTGTCGGCATCAACCTTAATATCGTCCTCACATCCCAACCCCCCCGGACGCCATGAAACTATCTGCGCCGTTAAATCTTTTCTCTCCTCCACGCTATGTGCCTCGCTTGTATTACATTTTAGCTTATGGAAAATGTGCCATTGGTTTGATTTGCTTCCGTTTTAAAAAAGAACAAAATGCATTTATGGCTCCCTAGGAAAGACGAAAAAATGTAGTGAAACGCACCACCTGAGTTATATCGATATATTTCATTTTGCAGCTCGTAGATATCCCAAGCCCGTAATAAGCTGCATATTTGATGCGTGGGAGGCCGCAACGGCGCTCTGGTTTGCTTCTTTTCCCCACGGATTTCTTCAGATCTGCACTACTTGCACATTTGCCCACCTGCTTGCTGGGGTGTCCTTTTAGCACCTCTCTCTCTCTGGTACATTCCTGGCTGTTGGAGACTTTATTTTGGTCTTTTACACTCTTTTTAACCTAGCTTTTTAATGAAGTCCTGTACTTCATTTTCTGTTCAATAAGATGTCGTTGGTTTTGTTAGCATGGTGGTTTAGTGGTGACGCCATCCGTCATGCAATCGGGAGACCCGGGTTTGTTTCCCGACAGTCGGGAACAGGTTAGATGTCATGTCTGCAGCTTTCGTGGTTTTTCACAGTTGTTTCCTGGCAAATACCTGAGTAGTTCCTCTAAAAAGCGGCCGCGATTGTACTCCTTCCTGTCCTTAATTATTCTTCTACTTCCATTATTTCTTTGTCGATGTGCGTATACTGGATATCCCCGCCAATGTTTAGACCCTTATTAGTCTTTGGGTCTCTAAACTCCAACCAACATAAATATTCAACCAATCAACCAGTCTGCACATTGTGATTTTGTGTCCTCATTGGAAGGTGGATGACGCAAGATGGCGCCAAATTTTAACTTGCCCTGCTGGCCATTTGTCAGCGACTGCACGTGCAAATAATGGGTTAATATTCCTGAGAAACTTGTGATTTGTCTTGGAAACACGTGCCGAAGTGTTCTAAAATATATATTTTTTGGATATTACCAAAATTACACTATAAAACAGCATACAATTTGTTGTTAGTCTATATAGACAACAAAATTGAAACAAAAAAAACACTTGTAAAATTTGTAAAGAAAAGTTTTTTATGGATGTTTGTTCTGAATTTTTTTTTTTACCAAATTGACCAGACGACCATCAGATGTATTATCAGTTGATCGTTTGTCAGGCGAGTTAATGAACTCCCGGAAAAGCTTTCCCAGAATTCATTACAATACAGGTTGGCAGGATGTGGAAAGGTTTGTTCCGAGAAGTCCTCAAGCTGCACTGACGCATAATGCACAACGAGTTTGGCCTCGTAAATTTGCCGAAATGTGACTGCAATGATGCTGCTGTGGCCAAATGCTTTTCTCATTTCAACGAATTGATGCTGGAAACTTGAACCGATGGTGTTTGTTTCGGCTTTGTTGTTGTCTTGTATGCAGGTGTGTTACCCTGAATAGAATAACCGGTCAGACTGTCTTTGACTAACATGTCACATTGGGCGAAATGTAGGAGGAAACACACTTTGGATGAATCGGGTTTATTTTTATTTTCATTATATAATTGGAAAACTAAACTAACTAATTGTGTTTGTTGACCTGTGGTTAGGAGCAGTCCGTCAGTAGCATCGTTACTAATATTTGATGATGTTATGTATGTGTTATGCCTACTTTACATAAGGGTGGAAAAGCTATACAAGGGCATGCATGGGTCATATATAATCATAAGTGGACCATATTTCACCAATGATAGATGGGTCATGATGACCAGATATTTAGTTATTTAATAATCGATGAATTATATTGGAAATACAGTGAATTGACCACTTAGTCAACTTAGTCAACTAAGGTATGTAGCAGCCATATGCTCGTATATGCCTTTGTATGGTCGTATAGCCCCATGTATGGACATATGTTTACATGGTACAAATAGCCAAAATGTAGTTATACTGTATATATATATATATAAGGTTACATGTTACATGATACATGATATATGTTACAAGTTAAATGACAATGCAAAGACATATGCGAACAAATATGACATATATACTAGATGTGCCCAATATTTTTGATCTAGCCATATATAGAAAGCTCATGATGGGACAATTTTATATCTTCAAGTAAATATCCATAATGTATGTGGATTTGATCTGACGTCGGGATGAAATCATCTTTAAATTGAACATTAATTTCAATCTTTTTACAGTATTACAGTAGTTTTCAAATAATAGGTTTATTTCTTTTTTTCAAAAATGTTGAGGGGACATTTTGAAAATATGTTGCTAAAGACCTGATGTTTCTTATTCTGTGGCCGCTAACCTTTTCCTTTTCTGTATTAAAAGTTGCATGTATTTTGTATGCACTTTAGTATTTTTTTATTCAAACGGCCTATTGTCATAGATTGCAAAATCCGATTATGAAGGAAGGATGAAGGCGATTACTAGGGCATTACTGTCGTCGAAATTGCCAACGTTGCGATTCGAATCTAAGGTTTTCTTATCTTGGGGATCTTAGATTTTTTTTATATCAAATATGTATATATAAAATGCTGGAGAAAGGATTGTTGTTCAATGATGCATTTGATAAATTAACATAACTAATGGAGAGGTGCACCAAACCTCTGTTATAGACTTGAATACAGCACATTTTAAAATTATAGATTTTATATAATATATTGATGATTTAACTCAAGTTAGGTTCTGAACATCTGATCAGTGTAACAAAAATCATTCGGAATTTATACATTCAGTTTGTTGCTGAATATTTTGACATTAGTACAAGTTCTGAAATGGGTTGTTTAACCTCATTATATATTACTAGGGCTCACGTGTCATTGAAAATTCTCAACATTGCGGATAGTATTGGTTTACAAAGGACATTTGCATTTGATTCCAACTGCGGTCTTGTGCTCGGTTCACATTACTAATTGACAATCACCATAATGAACTTTAACAGAGACAACAGATTTGCAAATTTAATCAGTTTGATTCCATTGGTAATTAAAAATGTGTGCTCATTGCTCAAAAGTTCCAAAGACTCGATAGTTTGTTTCAGAAATTCCTTAGAAATACCATTTGCAGACAAGCGAGCATGGATGGTCCCATATTTGTTTCTGTTTTGCCATTTCCGCTTGCTAGCAGAAAATTTCGCGCTGCGCAAGCGTACTAATGTCATCGTGCCTTTCCTCTGATCGGAAAACCACACCCACATGGTCTGCTAAAATATCTTTGATATGTTTACATTTAATTCATTGTTCTCACGCTAGAATGTCTGTTTTCGGATATTATTCCTTGCCGTAATTAGTCAACCTACAACGGTTTGGTGGGAATGCACGGAATGGCCATCACCTGATGTTGCGCCATCTGCTGGTGACGCTTCGGCTTACTTTCCGAGGGTTTCGGTTTGATGGGGCTGGGGCTTAAGACACTTTTCATAACAAATCATCAGTCAATAGCAAACGGATACTTAGAGGATGTTCAAATCGCCGGACACTTTTCCATCATTCCTTTTACCAAGTTCTCAAAAAGCGGCGAAACTTTCTTTTAAAGTGGACTTAGTTTATGGATAGTCCCCCTGGACAATGAAATTCTATTAAGTTCGCAAATTGCGAAAACCTTGAAAAGACAATGAAAGCGCTTTTAAACTTGCGACAGTCTTGAAACGACAGCACTTAAGGACATGACAATAACAACGTTGAAAAAGATAATGAAAGTGCTTCAAGAAATGCAAAACCTTGAACAGGCGATTACGGCGCTTCGGAAAAATGGCAGGGGCCTTGAAGAGGCGGTCGAATATCGTTAAACTTCACTTTGCCAATAGAGTAATGCGCTTACGCTGTCAAACCTCTGGCAGATTTGTTTCCTCAGAAGAGCACGATGTCACCCGTTTGGACGTTACTGGTAGGCGCCATGGCGTCCATCTCTTCTTGCTTTTTACCAAAGGCATGTGGCGCCACCGTTTCAGATGATGCATGTGATATGAGTGTTTGAGACATCTTTGCAGTTGAACACGTGTGGGGTAAAGCCATGAAACGCTATACACTATTCCTGACGACACTGGCATGTTTCTGACATCAACCAAATTTCACTTGAAATTCTGAAGACAGGGTTAAGAAAATTATCCTTACAGTAACTTAACTTGAGATTAATAAAACATGCCCTAGGTGGAAAATCCAGGCCTTTGTATGTGCCATATATAGCCTTCTTTGGACCATACAGTAAATGGCCTCTGTCTATGAATGGCCATAGACATGTTATAGCCATATAGGGGCCATAGACATGTTATAGCCATATAGGGGCCATAGACATGTTATAGCCATATAGGGACCATATTATGTTTGTTGCATATTTCGTCATAAACGCATTTTGTGTAGTTTCATGATTACCAGATGCTAAAATAACTTTTGGTACATTTTTAATTTACGTCATAAGGTGTTTATAAGGCTTTCCAATCTCTGCTATTATTTGAAATAAAATTACTATTTAATCGTATGGAAATGACAACCGTTTATTTGACGACATGTCAACATATTTTCTCCCTTCATTACTGCTAAATGCATCCATTCTTAATCTTGCAAAAAATAGACCTGCATTATTAATCTAAAGTTAACTTATGATTAACGTTCCTATCAAACTTCTTATTTCACCTGACATAACCCTGTTATTGCTGCTTTTTGAAATGAACCAATGGGAAGCCTCTATACATGGATTCAGAAACTCTCCCATCCAAATTGAATTCTACTGTCAATTGGCATTGTCAAAATCTAATCCACGAATCTGATGGCCAAATTCAGGTCACCTGCCGGGTTATCCGTTTTAATTTTGACTGATTTTTCTCCGGGGAGTTTATCGAATAATCTTGCTTGTTCGCCCTAAATGTTTGTATAAACCGTTGCTGGCATCTCTCTGATTTTTTTTCCCGCCAAATTGATGTTGCAGGCAGGAAATTTCGTTGGATGATTTATGGAAGTTGGAGAAATGGGTAGTTTATGAGACGATAAATCATTGGGGTTTTGAGGTTGGCCCTTTTTCTAATCGTAGATTGGTTGCCCGTTTTGCTGCGTTGCACGATGATCGACCTTTAAAAGAATGTCAGAACAAAGTCGAATTTTACAATCCTGCAACTTTTTGGTTTGATCACATCGTTGTATCTGTTGTAGCGTTGCCATTAGAGAGATTGAGCCAGCCAAAGCCTTAACGGTAACCTTAACGTTAGAGGCGGGAAGGTAGGAGCCACGGACTGAACTACCCAATGAACTAACCGAACGTCATAAGTGCACATGCGTAGTTCTTCCCTTCCCGCCTCTAACGTTAAGGTTAACGTTAAGGCGTTGGTTGGCTCAATCTCTCTATTAATGGTTCGTGGATCTCATAACGCACCTAAAGTAATGCTTACAGCTATTGAGAAATAAAGGGTTTCCACATCCAGAATGACTTTTGGGAAATCTCCCTTTAAGTAATCTGACAATTGGAAAAATCGCGTCAAGGGAATCATGAAGTCGATGAACGACTACGGTACAGTGACATTCCTTGGAAGATGTGGTTCTGATTGAAGGAATTAGGGATTTTGGAATTTTTTTTAAAGTAACAAGACTGATGAATTCGAAGCAACGGACTTGATGATTTAAAAAATAAATGCAAGAGTTGTCTTAAAAATTATTCAGACTGTAGGTGCCATATTGGTTGTAGAATATTACCTGCCGCAGGTAGTGTCATGATAGTGTACGTGTCGTGCAGTACATGTAGTGTAGTAGATTACTGATATTTTGTAGTGTGGTGTTGTAGAGTGTAGTGCAAAGGAGTGCAGAACAGAATACAATTATTTTATAATACATAATTTGTGGCCCTATGCTTGAAAAAGCATAGGGCCACAAATTATGCCATTTAACGCTAGTGTGTCAGTCTGCCCATAGCAGCTAAGCGTTGGACGTTGTAGTCGTTACATGGGGAGTTACATGGATATGCCCTTGAGTAAAGTGTTGTTTGTCGGGAAGTGACAAGAGGCGTAGTGCATTTTTTTTTAAATCCAACTCAGTACTTTATAGTTTGCAAATGAATGTCATATGGTAGAGACTTGGACATCATTGTTAGATTGGATTTCTACTAAATGTGGACATTCGCCAGAAAGGCTATTTGTGCAGAAAGGCACATCGTCTAATCATAATCACATGAAAAAAGGACCAATATTTGAGAAATTGCTAAAACACTATGGGGCTCAGCCCATCTCGTCTGTTGAGTTATGTGGAACCAATATCACGACCATATCAGAAATTAGACACATAAAAGCTTATTTTTTGTTCAAAAACTTACAATGACGTTTATGAAGTTCTCACTACCAGTTATATGGTCAAACGTTGATTTGAATCTGAGAAAGATTTCCATTATAGAAGCAAAGTGAACTCACTACCAAATATTTATTCATTTTTACAACGTTCGGCCTTTGAACTTCTTTAGGTGATAATAATTAATTTACAAATAATATTTTAAAGATGTCAAGTGTGGACATTGTTAAGTAGTCTGGAGTAACATTATAGGATACATTACAAAATGATGGGTATAATGTTAAAATGTATTACTGTTTTAATAATGTCCATAGTTGAAATTGTTGAACTTATGACAAAAACGATGTTACTGAAATGCTGCAGAAGATTGAAAGATTTAACTACTATGAATGTTGGTTCCTTGACATTTCTTGAATCTTCATTCCTGAAGTCTTTAAGTTGCAGACTTTCGGAATCTTCATCTCACCCCCTATTCTCTTTCTTCCGTCCCCGCCCCCTACCGACCACTGGTCATCATCAAGCCGTACGCGTGATATGCCAGAGGCTCATCCACTTTGACAATTAATAAGCCACTCAATAGAATAACGATCTGTGGCGGCTCCCCTTCCGTCATTTCATCTCCCGCACTTCTTTAACCCCCTCATGGGAGCCCAACATGTGCCTCGCTGAAGCAACTTCCATTGGCAGTAATGACAATGAGCATTGTCTGGAGAGACGAGAGTGTGAGTGAGAGTGAGAGGTAAAGGATTTTTGGTGTAACGGTTATTGATGGAATGCCACTTATCGAGACGCGTTTGTTGACACCAAAGTTAGTTAACAACAACAATGGTGCAACGAGCGTTGGCAAGTAACAGGCAGGCTGAAATCAAGCTTTGGCCTGACCCGGATCATTTCATTCTGGGATGAAGGACCAGTGTGGCATTATGTGTTAGTAACCATTGTCATGGAGTTGATGTATTGTGAAACGTGTGGGATAATGAGCACACTGGCTTCTTGTCGTTTCTTATTTGTAATGTAGGTGGCGTTTAATAGAGAGTTTGAGCCAGCCAACGTTAACGAAACGATAACGTTGGCTGGCTCAAACTTTCTATTATACCTACTGTAATACAGAATGCCGAGGATGGTGATGTGTGTTTCAAACAGTATATTTACCAAGAATCACATCTTGGTGATTCACCCATGTGCATTCTTGGCGCAAAATATCAAGAGCAATATTTCATAACTTGGCCGTACCGGGGCGCTTGAGGGCAGAAAAAAACCACGCAAAGGACATGACAAGGCCACAAAAAATGTATTGGAAAAAAAAAATACTAACAAAGGAATTTATCCGAAACTTCAACGCATATTTGATGAAGTTAGTCGGTTTGAATATCGTGTGCGTACTGGTCATGTTTTTTTTTTTTCTGAAAAGCCTGCACGGTTTTGCTAATAGGCAATTAGAGCATAAAGACCTCGTTAAATAAGCGATTAGTCATGTTTACGCTGGATCAAAGACAGGTAAAGTCCCGGGATTTTTCCATCCAATTGTTTGTTGAACGCGAGCTCGTTAAGCAATTTATTGGGGCATTGCGTATTCACGAATCGGTTTGTCTATGTATGCCTTTAAATAGTTAGTTGGGCAGCCTTTAGAGGCTGGAATATCGTGTTATGCCTATGGCATTTCATTCATCATAGAGCTGCAAGCCACAATCAAATAGTTGGTTGTATAGACTTAGACGCCTGGAATGCAATCTTATGCATTTCTGTCTGTCACATTCCAGGTGTTCTAAGGTTGCAAACCACCATTAAATGTACCTTTGGGTGGTTGGAAAAACGTAGACGTTGGAATGGCATAGAAATGTCATGTTATACCTATGACATTCCATCCATCCTATGGCTACAAGTCACCATCAAATAGGTGGTTGTATAGACTTTGACGTCTGGAATGCTATAGAAATATCATGTTATGTACTTCTATCACATTCCAGGTGCACTAAGGCTGCAAACCACCATTAAATGTACTTTTAGGTGGTTGGAAAAACATAGAAATTGGAATGTCATAGAAATATCATGTTATACCTATGATATTCCATCCATCCTACTTCTCCAAGTCACCATCAAATAGGTGGTTGGACTGCAGATACCTACACTTCTTAACATCAGAAGGTTGGAATGTCATATCAGTAGCTGTGACGTTCTAAAAGAGTCTTTTGATGTTAAGGCACCTAATAGATGAATAGATGCTTCTGTTTGTCAGTTGGTCGTCCATATTAGCGGACCTTATGGTAAAGCGTGCAGTGTCGTGATCAACGGCCCAATAAAGTAAATCGCCCTCGGAGAAACCGGCGTTAACGGGCCGTGGTGCAAATCACCAAAGAAGTTTGGCGACTGAATGTGGAGATCAGTTGAAAATGGTGGCCCTATATATTTCCATGCCGCTCTCTTATCTGGCCGTTGGTAAACTTTGATCTTCCTCCATCAATCGAGGCACGAAGCGTGGACGACTGTAAAATTGTCAATAAACGTAAAAGGCAGTGAAATGGGGACCAATTTCTGAAATGTGTTTGGATTTCCTCAATATAAAAGCCACATCAAGAGTTGAAAGGGCCAAATTAATGACGATTACAGGGGCTACATCGTCGGAGGTTAACCAGCGAGGGAGAAGCGCCGTTACGACTTTGCGCTACTATGGTTACGGGTGCTTGCATGCTTGGGTACGAAACTGTAAACTGGGCTGGGGGCCAGGGACCATTCCATCCACCCCCGCTTCTGATGACCGTCTGATGTTGCAAGCTGGCGTCCAAGACCACAACCATAAAACTTGAACGGGCATCGAAGAAAGGTGCTTTTTCAACAACTTTGACTTTTTTTTCCACGTTTTATGACGGTTTGGAGATTTGTGTTTTTACCTAAATCAAAAACGACTTGGGGAGGGCGGTTCAAATAGGGAAGACTGAACTCGAAATGGTATCTACTCTTGATATGATATGCTAGACGGAAGGTTGGTTGCTAACAGGTATGGGGCCATTCAAAAAGGACATCTTCAAGAGGGGGGTTAGGGGGTCTGCTGGCATGTGGACACCATGTCGAGAGATGAGTGGGGGGGGAAGCCATTATGGACGTCCACTAATGATGGTATATTTCAGTTTTTGGTTATTCTGTTTAAAGGCCAGTAAAAACTGACACCAGAAGAAATGTGTCCCCAGTCCCAAGTTTACTTGAATTTTAAAACCTCGGGATAGTTGGGAATTATGCCTAACTTTGTGTTAAACATCAATTTTATGCTAGAATTTCACTTCTAGGTCAGGAAATTTCCGTTAATCACAAAAATCTGGATAAATGTCCTGGAATTGCTAGCCAGGCAGGTGCTTGGAACTTTATAGAAATACCATGCAGGCAGGTGCTTGGAACTTTATAGAATGGGCCCTTGCATGTTCCACCAAGTTTTCTGGACACCCTACTTTTCCAAGAAAAACTTCTGGACACCCTACTTTTCAAAAAAAAATTAAGGACGTCTATGAGGGGGCGGACGGGGAGTCTGGGCCAAAATGGACACCTTGGGGACAGGTGGTAGGGGATGGGTACATTTTTGAAGGAATTCCCTTTTTGAATGGCCCTTAATTAAAATTGTTTTGTACCACTGTTAGTTTAATCTATATTTGGTGCAACCGGCAATTCTCCCAATATTTTTGCTACAAGTATAGCAATAATATCTGCACTTGCTTCATCCTCGCTTTGATGGTTCTAGATGGAAATCCTCATTCGGGCATAATTGATTGTGTTTGTTGAGTATTTTGATTATGCAAACGATTTAATCATGCGCAATGCAATATGGCGTGTTTGTTTTGCGTAATTGTTTTGGCAGGTCCTCGGCTACATGTAATTAACTCTAACATGACTGCATATCTTTCCCATGATTGAACGTTACTTCAAAACAAGCTGCTGCAGGCTTCTAAGAACATTTTTTTTTCTACTTCTTTTAGTAATTTTCAGCCAACATTATATTTTTTTATCTTTTTCACCGATTTTTCTGCAAATCTTCCCTCGCACGTTTCGAATGTCATCTTTTCTGCGTGTATGAATAATGAATTGTTCATCGAGGCACATGTTGTTTCGTTAATGAGACATTAAGTCAAGCAAGCGGTGGACGTGAATTCCATCTCTGAGTTTGTTTGTTTTCCAGGCTTTTCCACAGCTCAAATCGCTCTTGCTTTCTATTTAATAATAATCCAATTTTTTGGAGGGGGTCTCCAACTTCACCCACCCTCCCATCATTGCACGACTGGATGACGTTTTCTGATTGTTTTTGCTTCTTTTTTGTCATTTCTGGATGCCATTTGCATTCGTAATGATTTGCTGTTCGGAGCAATGCAATTAAATAGCAACAAGTACACGTCGAGGCAAGAGAAAAACCTTAATTTTGTTTCGTCTTGGATTGGCAAAATTCGTTTTCTTCCGTTTTTAATGGCATTTCCATATATTATTACCTCTCGGGCATCTGGCGTTATGGCGTTCGTCTTGTGGCGCTTTTTTTTTCTTTTTTTTTGTACGAATATGTGAGTTTTTCAAGAGGAAAGTTTTGTGGTGGTACTGAGGGTTACATTCTAATTTTAGGGTAAAATTGTACATATGAGGTTCGGGCGCAATAATTAGCCATCTCCAAATGACAATTGCATTGACAATAAAAGAATGATGAAGTTTTTTCACGGTTTTGGATAAAATCTACTCGATAAATGAAAAATTCTGGAAATACCTTCTGAAAATACCAATGACACAGTGGTTTGAACAACGATATGCATTTAAAATTCTAAACAATTCCTCTATTTTTGTCGTACCTATGTGTTAGTTATGACTTATGTACATGAGATGGCGCTGCGTCATGTGCATACAATCTTCACTGCCATTCTTGCAGCGCCATCTTTGTATCACAATCGTAACCTAGATGAGATAATTTCATATTACGTGTGATTGTTATGAGATACTAATGAATAATTTTAGCATCTGCAAAAGCTACAGAATGGTGTTACTCTATTTTTTATAGTAATAGTTTCATATACTGTTATCAGAACCATGTTTAATTATCTTTAATTATGATTTTCTACTAGAAATAATGTGCATGATTGCTGTTCTATTAACTCTGTGATTTAGTGTTTTAATTATGTTTTTTTTTCTTTGTTTTAGGTAAGTGAAATGTTTACGATTAAGAAAACCACAAATACATCAGCATTATAGAGCAAAACAGTTATTTCGAATTTTAACTTGATCATCTGTTGGTAAGTGACCTGTACGGTGAATTTTTAGCAACTTTAATCGTTGTTAGTGTTATTTACTCATATGTTTAGCATTTGCAAAAGGCACAGAAAGGTGTTACTCTATTTTATAGAGAATCACTTTTATATACTAAGTTTTTATATGTTTCAAATTGCTAAAACGTTTTGTTTGGTTTAAGCGTTTTTCAGCCTTAGTTTTATATGCTTTCGCCAACTAGAAATATTAGTATTTAAACTATTAGAATGTTTGAAATGGCTTTGACTTCGACACAAATTGTCATGCCATTGTATTGGCAACTAAGCCAATCGTTTCTAGTCTTCACGTGACTATGGAACAATGTTCAAGCACGTTGATATGTTGAACACAATTATAATACTTAGTACACATGCCTTGTTAGTATTCAGGCCTTGGTAGGAGCGCCTTGACCAGCAAACATGTTTCCTTTGATCTTCACCGCCTTTAATTTGAGCGTTCACCGAAATGTGTCCTGAAAACACTTTTTTTTTGGTTAAAATTTTTCTAAAACTTGTTTGCAGAAAACTGGTGAGCAAACACATATCGCAAACATGTTTACGAAACCCTGTTTCTGTTTCGTGTTTCAAGTGTGTACTGAGCATTATAGATTGATGGCGCGTGATGCCGTCCATGAAGAAATCTGAATAAGGCCCATTGATAACTTGTTGAAATTATGTCAGTGTGATGACCACTGTCAGTAAGAAGAAATTTTTAAGTACGAGCTCCAGGAAATTCTTGCATGGAAATGCATCAGTTAAGCAACGACATGGCAACCAGAAGTTCATTATATTTTCAAAACACTGTAGAATGACTTCTGCATCCGAAATGATGAAACAAACGATCTCCCTATTGGCCAATTTGGTAGCCAAATACCTTGTTACGATGGATCTGGGACCCTATTAACAAACTAAAAAAACACACGAAATGTTTCATAGATATGGAAAATGAATTACGACAAATGGACGCTTCAAAATGCAAACATCTCATTAAATCATCATCATCATCGGCCCATTTCGAAATGGGCCCATATACTCGTGTTTTCTAATGATTTCAGCGTTTCGTTATTGCGCTCTTTTATATGCCCTGCTCTCGTTCTGCATTAGCCTCGTTGCCAGTGGTTTTATTTTCAATTTAAGTATTCTTGATTACACTCCAGCTTCATATTTTTAATGCAGTTAAATTGCCTCCATGTTTAGCGATGTCAGAATTGATCGCCGATGCTCGTTGCACCAAAGCTCTGGGTTTAGGCCCCGCATTTTGCCTTATCCAGTTATTGATGGCCATGTCATGTTTTGCTGGCATCACTTTCACTTAAATTTCGTTTATTGCCCGAGCTGCATGCTCATACGCTTTCTTTTTTTTATTGTTTTCTGCTGAAGTCTTTTTTTTTATATTCCTGCATGCTTTCGCTATCAAAACAAAGGTTTGAGCTTTCAATTTTTAAAAGCTCTCGCTCGAAGATCTAGCTATCTATCTGCCTCCTGACAAAGCAAACCCTGATGAATTGGGATTATTATATCCGAAACCGAGATAAAAGATGCATTTAATTATTCAGGAACGGCTTGCCTACATGTGCATTGTCTTCTGATGGATTTCAACAATGTTTTTTGCATCAATTGTTCCTGTGTTTTGAGCGGCTTTCGTTTAGCCTAACACGAACATGATGTTGAACCTGTTGTGGGTGCCTGATTCCTCATTAACCCGTAAAACTGACGCCATTTGTACTAACCAAACCTTTGGAAGTTAAAACTCAGGATGGTTGCACTACATCCAATTTCTGACATAGACTATAGAATGCTTTGGGGCTGATTATTCAATTTGTGGGTAGTTGATCCTCAGAATTGCGCGCATGCGCACATAGGAAGCTGCACGCGAGGCTGCGAGGGAGAGAGAGCACTGTCGCTCCCACAGTGCTGACCGTTTGACTGCTGTGCGCATGCGCATAAGATTTGCTGGAGTAGCACCCCCACTAATTTTGGCTACGAGCCGCTACTGCATACGATGTTTAAAAACTATACTACAGTGGAACCTCGCTTAACGAGCACCTCGCATAACGAGCAATATAATTTTTTTAAAAATGACTCGCTTAACGAGC
>JAUJYV010002023.1:0-14212 GCA_033995625.1 Ophyiulus pilosus
AGCCATCGGAATCGGTGTAGTGAAACACTATAAATCATAGAACCGTTTGCTACCCAACCGCGGCGGTTTCCAAGCTATGGAAAAGTGTAGACGCTCTGAGCATCTGTGGGAGAAAGCGCATGACTCTCTAAAGACGTGCCCGGGACGGCCACGGCGGTTCTGTTCCCTTCCGCCTCACCGATCTCTCATAATGGGAATGAAGAGGGAAACTCTATGAGTCTCGAGCCCTCTAGTAACACTGTACGCCGCAATGTTACCATTTGCTCGCCAGAAAGTGCCAAGGGGTTGGCAATTCCAACAGGACAACGATCCAAAGCACACTGCAAATTCAGTCAAGCAGTGGTTTACATAAAAAAATAAGTTTTGCAGTGGCCTAGCCAAAGCCCAGATTTAAATCCAATAGAACACATCTGGGAAGTTCTTGGGCGTAAAGTGGGCCAAAAAAAGCACTCCTCGAAGGCTGACCTGCTTCAAAGTCTTCAGGCTGAATGGGAGAAGATTTCAACTGAAACATATCAAAAATTGGTGGAGTCAATGCCTCGCAGGTGTGCTGCTGTGATTGAAGATAAAAGATGGGCAACCAAATATTAATTTCCATAAAGTATTAACCATGTACTCTTTTTAATTTACATTGCATTTAAAACTGTTGATTGTCCTAAAACTTTTGCCCTGCAGTTTTTATTTAACTGGATTAATTTGCATATTTTGTCACTTGACAAAACTCCAAATTGAAAAGCAAGATTTCATGTATAATTAGGAATGTTTTACTCATTTGGCATTCATTTACTAAAGTTATAAGAAATAATTGGATCATCCTACAACTTTTGTCAGCCACTGTATGTGTAAATAGTTATGATTATAAAAAACGTACATCTTCACAGTGTTATTCTATGATGTGCTATGATCGCTATTACACAAGTTTGAACATCCTCAACTGATGTTGAGGGAAAAGTGAAGCACATGTTTTACATTTAAAAATTGTGAGATATATTTGGAGCACAGAAGGTTCAATTAAGTTAAATTTTAATTCTCAAAAATAGTTTTAAAATGTATCTTATTAATTGCTTACATGAGTCAAATATCGCATTAAAAGGACTACATATTAAATGCGATATTGATGCTCAATAAATGCTTAGGTAAAGTGTCAACATAAATCTGCAATCGATGCAACGTGTATTCATATTGAATTTCAGTGTAAAATCCAAGTCTTCTGCCTTATGTGATATTTTATATAAATTATACACGATAGAAATAATTTAATGTACTCATAGTATATCAGTACAATAAAGCAATTGTTAATTAGTTATTGCATTTCATGTTTAACTTCAAATACTTAAAATGAATAACACAATAATCCTTTGCAATTTACTTTCAAAGGTATCAAAAATGTGTTTGAAATCCAGCTTTATAAGTTATTTAATTCATTTCACCATTACTTTTGCATTTTCATTCTTTTTACTTATTTATTTTGCATTACTGTTCATTTCCAGAGCACCTCGCACTAATTTAAGTTTATAAAACCAAAATAATGACATTTTCAAACTTCATTAACTTGGTAAATACATGTGCATTAATATTTCAAACCATTTCTTTGGTTTGATACCAGGTAATGCGATGCATGGTGACTCGGTTGTGTCATCTCTTATCAACGGTCGATGGAATATGTCGACTGAATGTAAATTTAAATTGAAATACACCTGTCATCAAGTTCAATTTTGCATTTTTAGCAGACTACAAACCCGTGCTGTAAACCCTACACTTCTAAAATTCCCTTTTAAGCCCAGAGAAGGTTCTTGAGGGCTTTCCCTATGTGCCGCTAAGCATTCTGGGATATCATGGCCGATGCTGGGACTAGGCAGCGATATCCAGGGCTAAGCTGCCCTAGAATCCTAGGCAGCATTGGGACTAGGCAGTGAAGTCCAGAGCAAAGGTGCCTTGGATCCCAAAGGGACCCCATATGAAAAAGAATCTGCAGAAATTGTGCAGAATGTGCCATGCTTATTCTGCAAAATCAGCTTGCAGCATTAGTGATACTTTTGCTGCACAAAGAGAGTGGCATACCTTCTGCAGAATAGAATTGCCAGAATTTAATCTGCACAACTGAAAATTTCCACTTATGGGACCCTATTCAATGGGATTATGGAACCCATATTTCCATGGATCCCTTAACTTTAAAGGTAAAAAAACGAGATGGCACCTAGCAGAGAACGAACCCAAGCACTTGTAGTTCCCAGTCCAACACCTACACCACTTACATACCGATGATTCCTTGCAAAGAATGCATTGAATAGGTATAGTTGCGAGTTTGTATGCAACTCAATGGAGATAGCACAAAAATTTCTAAGTCATTTTTGCCGATTTTGAATACAATTGTGATATGCAATAATATGCCAAAATTTGTTACGGCGCACTAAATTGTCTCATTGAGACAATACATGCTGTCTCATTTTGTATGTAATTGTGACCAGATAATTGCATAATCCGATTAATTGCACAAACCGGATAAGTGCACATATTTTGAAAGCCCCATGGGCAACTTTGTATGGAGTTGTGACCGGATAACTGCATAACCCGCCGAATTGCACAGTGACCAGACAAGATGGAAATGTCCACCGGTTTGTGCCATTATATTGTCACAATTCAGTTTTGTGCAATTAAGAGGGTTCGACGGTATATGCATACATGTTTAAAGATCATTCTGCATTTTATATATCCTGGCAAATCACCACCTCTACAGTAGTTATGTACTGAAAATGCATGAAATTATAATGGTAGATTTCTGCAGAGTGTATATTGCATAACCAATTCTTTAAATAATTTTTTTCAAAATTTGAATGTAAGTATTCTGCATAATGTTTATAGTGCTGCACTTTGTATGTTGATTTATGAAAAAACAATTTTACAGAAAGATTTATGCCATTGCCTTTATACAGACATTCTGCAACAAATCTGACAGAGTAATTATGCATTAATGCTTGCAAACAGGATTATGCAGACATTCTGCAACAAATCTGACGGAGAAATTATGCAGTTAATGTTTGCAAACAGGTTTATGAAGATATCTTACATAATATTGCAGAAACATTTCTGCATAAATTTGACTGAAAATATTTTCTGCAGTGTTTCTAAAGAACATTTTCGTATGGGACTACACCAATTTGGCAAAGAGCTAACGTTTTCCCGTCAGGAGTGGGTATTTTGTCTGGAGTCAAAGCCCAAATGTTTATTTCAAGTGCGTCTCCACTATATGCAACATGCAAACAGTAACATGTTAAAAAGCCACTGGTTGAACTTGTTGAGGTTGAGTTGACCAATGTCCTTTGCCATTGTCTTCAGTCAACCACATGGGTTACGGCAACTAGCTGTTTTCCTTGTAGTTAACTTACAACAGCTTCCCAGAAGTTTCTTCAAGAAATTCTACTGTAAAATAAGTCATCCAGACTTATTACTTACAGTAGTGTAGGCTCATTGTTCTCAGCAAGAGAACAATGGTGAAGATTCTGTGTTCAAATCCTTTGGCATCGGCTCAGCAGTAGAAATAATTCTTTCCTGAATTATTTCCTTTGTTTTAGGTAAAATAAATACTGAAGTTAAAACAGTTATTTATTTTGAAATGAACTTTTATTCGAAAAAACAATTAATGCTAACTCTGGAATTCATTCCAGTTACAAAATATTCATAAAAGTTTCCAGTCAACCTTTCACAAGGTTTTCCAAATCGAGAGAGAGAGAGACCCCAGAGTAAAATTGCAAAAGTAAGGGTAAAAAATGTCATCCCCTTTAAAACAACCAATCATATCAGATTGCTCATGCACACAGCACCACCTAGTGGACAAAAACACACAAAAACGTGGTCAACAATAATGTATCAAACATAACTTTTGATCATTGCTATTGTTAAGACAAAACATGTTTAAAACTAACAAAAAAGGTGATGTTCATATTATTGTAAATGTATAGTAAAGCGTACCAAAACCTTTTATTTCACTTTTCGCTCGTTATGAACTCGCTTAAGACTAGTTCGATCCACGTGGCAGGCCTAAGTTCGGCCTAAGCCACGCTCTTGGCAATTCCGGAGCACGACCCATTTCGGACATAAATAATTACCTTTAGTCCTTGAGCTGGGAAATTTCCATAATTGAAGTCACGAGACTCCAATTATGCCCACTTAAAGGTAATTAACCCCATGGGATACTTTGGGTCCCACATATAAGGACCCACATTTTACCACTCCACAGAGACCCCCAAACCTCTCCACAGTGACGGTAGTCGATACCACACTAGGTCCGACCTAAGACACGCTCGTGAGAGCAATCAGAGTGTCTTGAAAGGGAGTCCAAAGAAGCGGCCGAGCGTGAGGTCGGGAAGAATGTGAAAGTGGCCAATGAAATTAGCCCCGAGGATTGGTTTTGTGACATCCGCCACGATGAAACGCCAGGTGAACGTGCGGCGGAGGCCCAAGGATAAGGACATGTCACATGTGCCGTACGTGCATATTTTGGTGCCGTTAGCAGCAAACAGTCTGGGAATGCCAGGGCAGGGGCTGGGCACATCTGATGGGTGCGGTGGAATCACAGAGACGTCTGCGCCGGTGTCGACGAGGAAGCGCATACCCGTGATTGTATCAGAGACAAAAAGGCGAACAGATGGAGTTGAGGGCCCGTCGGTGGTCGAGACTTCCATTGGGCAGGCTTGTTTCCCGAACCAATCCACAGATTTTCCATGAACATGGTTAGCGGCAGTTACGGGTCTGTTCACCAAATACTTGGTGGTAATAGCAAACTGCGGAATTAGGGTCAAATCTTCTGCGGGAGGATGTTGACCGTTGACTACCGCTGCGATTGTGGTATGGTGGTGTTTGTGACCTGATACGATGCGAACAGCTGCGCCGAGAACCGATGCCTTGTTCCTCAATGAGACAGTAACGGTCGTCCATGGTACAGCCAGTTTTTTTCCGAAGTAGCACTGGGTACGGTTGGGGCTTGTACGTCGGCTACCGTACGATGTTCTGCCAGGTCCAGCACACGGTCAGCCTGTCTGGCGAGGTTGCCGAGGTCCGAGTCGTTACTGAGGACCAAAACATTCTGAACATCCGGAGAGAGTTGTTGTAGTAAAAGTTCCTGAATAATGGTGGTCGATGAGTATGATCCGGCTTTTTGGCGAAGATTTTACTAAAAAAGGGACGGCTTTGAATCACCCATGCACAGACCTTTTAAAACTTTGCGGAGCTTGGTGTCGTCAGCCTCGTCGAAGTTCTTGATGATTCGCTCTTTGGCCCTCCCATACAAGTCGGGGCCTTTTTCCGTAAGGATGTCGGAGATGCAGGGCAGCATGGACTCGTCGAGGGCCTGGGACTCGAGGATGAACTTGGTGTGATCCGATTTGATGCCCCTATCTTTGAAAAACAGCTCAGCATGGGCAAACCAAAGAGCTGGCTGTTCTCACCAGAACGGAGTGAGGCGGACATCCTTGCCCAGTGCATGGATGTCTGTGGGAGATGAATCTCCAGGCACAGCTTTGATCTCAGCTGAAGCCAGGTTAATGAGCGGTCCAAGAAAGCTAAGTTGGCTCGATACATGCAGCGACGGTTGCAGCAAGTTGTCCGGGGTCTTCCATGGAAGTCATGGTGAATTAGTGTTTTGAGTTCGTGACCATGTGGCTCGATAAGGACGTCAGATTTGTGGCGAAATACAACAGCAACTCGTTTGTTGTAAAGTAAAGTTTGACTTTCTGTGAGTAGGAGTAGTGTTCGTACGCCATGATGCTGATGTCTTCTTAACAGGAGTGTCTTTTTAACAAAGGGATCACGTCTGGGTTACCAGTGTGGGAACCAAGGCCTAGGTCCCACTGAAACAAATTGGAAGAGTCAGGTTGTAGATTTCGAGTCACTACTTCGTTTGTTGTACGTCGGATTTAATCATGTAATTTAAGAAATAGCAAAACTGCAGTAACTGTAAAGCATGTGGAGGCGCACGTGCGGAGAGCGAGGTCAGGAACGTCCGTTGAGGTTGAGTGGCGAGAGAGATAGAGAGCAGGTCATTGTACTCACGAGTGCAATGTCCTGTTGCAGGCGGTAAGTCATTTAACAAAGCGCTCTATTCGAGCGCCAAGCGAGGGTCGTCCAATAAGTACTGGACGCCACAAAACAATACTGGAGCAATTGCTTCAATCTTCTAACATGCATTACAGAATGACGGTTGTCAAACTGTTACAGCAAGATTGTTGCAAACAAAATGTCTGGACGGCTTCTTGAAGCCAAGAACAGCAGGCTGCCGATCAGCTGCCAGTAAGGAAAAATGGTTTCTTCCTCTCCGTCAATTGGTAGGTGCATTGGAACTTTTACGATGGAGTTAGCCGTAAGTTCGTAAGCAAGGGCAAGATTCTTTATATAATCCTCCTGATGTATATAAATCTTGTTATGGGACCTTTCAAAATAAACCCCAAGCAAACAAGTAATTGGTCCCAATATCATGACATCAAACAATTTTCCAATCTCCGTGACCCAATAATCCTGGATCAAAACAGTTTCAGCAAAAATGATAATGTCATCAACATAGACAAGAATCGCTATATTATCATTAGCTGTAAAAACACACGAGTAACCTTTGAGTTTCCTGAATCCAAGCCGAAGAAACTCGGTTGCAAGCTTTAATTAAGTGCCACTGACGACCACTCTAGTGTAACCTATACACCGACTTATGCTGCGCCAAACAACATCTTCGTTTTGATCTCGAAAACCTTCAGGTGGGGGGACAAAAGTTGTTTCTGGAAGGTCCCCATACAGGTATGAGCACTTGACATCCAAGTGGCAGTCCTTCCAACACCTACAAAAAAGAAGAAGCATAAAGAATATTCGAATAATTACAAAATTGATGACTGGAGAGAACACTTTGTCATAGTCTATCCCGTGACTTTGACGATAGCCTTGGACAACAAGGCGAGCTCTGTAGCGCTGGATCTCTCCGGTGGCATTCTTCTTGTGTTTGTACACCCGACGTGTACCAAGGACTTTTTCGTTTGGTGATCGTGGAACGATTCATAACGTTCACTACTTCACTCATGGCACTGAGCCACAAATCGCGGTCCTCCAAGCACATGGATTGTTTGAAGGTGGTGGGTTCTTTGGCAACAAAGAAAGCTTTAGCAGTATAAACTGCAAAGGCACTCAAAGCACCTTCAGGATCTTTAGTTTTTCTCAAATAAGTTAAGGACATTTCGTCATCCTTCTCCGATTTGATCTTGAAATTAAAAGCAATTTCGTTCCAAAAGCATAACCACATAGGATGCCTTTCCATCCTTTAACCCTCAGATTCCAGGCTGGGGGTCATTTTGACCCCCACCTTGTTGATTTAGTTAATTACCAACTCTGTGATTTTTTTTAAATTCCCAAACTTTTAGACATCCTAAACAGAATGTAAATAAAGCCTTTTATGCACAGAAAATTCCTGTAGCACCTTATAATTCCTTCAAAAAAACAAAAAAACTGTAAAAGTGTACAAAACACCCCCATGTTGGTACTAATGTAACATGTTATTTTTTAGTTTTCAGTGATTTCATGCTAAATTGAGCTAGTACACCATTTTACCCAAGACGGATGCCTCTATTTTGTTGTTACTATTACCTTTGTAAGCAGTTTACAAACCAAAAAGTGAAAACAATGTGTGTTGTAAAAGTGAAAATAGTTACTCGCTTACCCTTTTTTTTTACGTAAAAATTAAAATAAAAAAAATTCTTATTCTAAATGGATAATGAGACCTGATGTCATGTCTTTAGAATCCCCTACATATGCTGTGCCCAGAATATAGTTCGAGAGGCATTTTACCTTCTAGCTTCGAATGGTCAAAGCGGTTCTTCACATGAGCAAATGCTGTAGACAGCTTGGCCCACATCATCTTGGGCAGTTTGGTGTCTTGAATCGCAGATCTCAATCCCTTGATGATTGCCCGATTAAATTTCTCCGCGATTCTATTCATTTACAGATAGGATGTATTCGTGCGTCATCCCTTGGCTAGTACGGCTCTTGTGCAGCTTGACATCTCACCACTTGGTTTAATCTGTTCTGGAATTTCATTCTGAACCTCGGCTCGGAGACAGAATAGTCTTGATACCTGCTAAACCTGAAAAATCTGAAACTCGGGAATAGTTTTCAAAACGGTGAGTCTTTTATTTTCGATGACAATCGGAGTCCTCGATCAGCCAATCTGGCCAGACTGATTAGGTTTCAATGGAAACCCGAAAAAAAAAGTACTTCTTGAAGATCAGCCAAAAACGAACGTTCATTCATTAAAATCTTCAATTGCTCTGTCCCAATGCCTCGAACCTCGGAGTGTCCTTCTCCAAGCTTGAGTTTTTGGGATTCAGTTTCCTTAAAACTGGAAAAGAAATTATGTGTGCAACAGGTATGATCTGTAGCACCTGAACCCAAAAACCATTCAGATTCAGTACTACGACCCTTTTTTACAGCATTAAAAGCTGAGTTTGCAAATAGGATTTCTTTTTCAGCAACATTTGTCTTCAGGGCATCTTGGCTGGAAATAAATGTAACGTTAGCACTTTTCTTTTTCTTCCAAAATGGTTTTTTCTTTGCCCCACTTGAAGCACTAGTACTTGAATTAACAGGTTGCTGCAGCTTCGAAGCAGACCTGCAATCACGAGCGTAATGCCCAGATTTGCAACAATTAATACAAGTGACAGTTTTTGTGTTTTTCTGGCTTGAATTGCCAGCGGATAACGCGTTTGCATTAACGTTTTATGATACCGTTGTGGTCATTCCCATTCATTATCGAGAAATGTTGAAACTGAAATCAAAGTTTCCACTATGCGTTTTGGGACAAGTTCTTCGTCCGGTAGGCTATGCAAATAATGTGTAGCCATTTCGTAGTGCTCGGGAAGTAAATTTCAGCCTTTCAACCTTCTGTAAAGTTTTGTGAAGTGCAACACTCTTTATGCGATGGTTATCCATGCGCTAGGGGGTGCTGCATCAAATCACATCTACCAATACGGTAGATGCTAATCAAGACGTCCTCACCCCTTTGGCGGAGGCTTAATCCAGCTCAGGGTGGTCGTCCGCTAATTGGCTGCATGCAAAGTTCCATAGTGCACCACAATGCTACATAGCACTTCGGTAGAGATGACCACCTACAGTCATCTTGCGCAATTTTCTACAGTCTATGCATTTGTAAGTGGGGTGCAAGTGAAGCAGTTGTATGAATCGACAATGAGGCATTTTATTGTTTTATTATCCCAATTAGTATTGGGTAATAAAAGTATTGGAAACAAAAAAGGCGTATTCTCACGGTGTGAGGTACGTTGCCTCCAACGGCTGGTTGACCCAGTTACCAACAATAAAATAATAAACCCAAAATTTAATTAAAATGATCAAAAATGGTACATGTGAGAAATATGGTGCCTCAATAGGGCTGTATATTTAGCCCAGCATTCTGACACTTTCACTGCTGCATCCACACGGCACACAAAATTGTCATATCTTCGTAAGTAAGTAAGGCCAAATTCAGAACTTTTCGCCTCAACTGAGACTTCCTGGCATTAGATTTGGGTTCATAAGTTTTCTTCAGTTGGATCCACAACTCCAAGGCTGAAGCACAATTTTCTATGATGGGATTGTTTTCCGCAGAGACACTCAAGAATAAAAGAGCCAAAGCACGCTCTTTTCTAATTTTAGACTGTTTTATTTCGGCCCTAGTAGCGTCCTCCTCAATAACTGCCTCTGGTTCCTCTATGAATTCCAATAACCCCTTTTCCATTAGCATCATACGTCCATCACGGGCCCATTCCTTATAGTTTGTGGAAATGAGCTTGGGGATAGAAAATGTCCTATCTGAACCAATTTCGGAAGCCATTTCAATGAAAATAAATTTGAGCAACTGGCCTCGGAAATTCTAATTTAGCTAATCTAAGCCACCAATTATAAAAGAATTGAGGACTTACGTTTTTATGGAGTATTAGAAGCACTATTTTGATAATTTTTTGCCGCAAGAACCACGAAAATAGATCTGCAGACCAATTTTTCTTCACTGCAAAATAACTTTAGCTCTTCAGTTTGTGGAACCACGGAACTCTGCTACCATTTGTTGAGGCTCAGTTGACTAATGCCCTTTGCCATTGTCTCCAGTCAACCACATGGGTTACTGCAACTAGCTGTTTTTCTTGTAGTTAACTTACAACAGCTTCCAAGAAGTTTTTTCAACTATTTCTACTGTAAAATAAGTCATCCAGACTTATTACTTACAGTAGTGTAGGCCTATTGTCCTCAGATTTGTCATTAGAGAGTTAATTTGAGCCATCCAATGCTAAAGAAACGATAACGTTAACGAGAAACAGCGCGGGTAGCCCGGAATGTCATTGTAATGCCATGCTTCACATATGTAGTCCTTGGCATTCTAGTCAGCCAGCGCTGTTCCTCGTTATTGTTACCGTTATCGTTTTGTTAATGATGGATGGCTCAAACTCTCTATTTTCTCATGCACCTATTTTAAAAGAATAAACTTTTATCTCCAGGATAAATCTTTATAATTTGGGAAATAAGAGAGACATACACAAGAGGGAAACATTCACATGTGCAGGATGATAAAGTCAGGATCGATACACATACTCATTTTCAGCTAAATTATTTCAAAGAGGGCATTTCTTGTGTTGAATTCCTTGACCATTACGAGTTGTTTGACCCAAATTTTCATACTAACAAATTTCAAAATTTAGTCAAAATTCAGTTTTATTGCAAGTAGCGTTAATGCTGCATTGAATAAATCAATTCACTTTACCAATACTTGTTTTTATGTTATGTGCAGGTCTTAATTTTATTTAATGCTGCAGGTTGGGGTGTGACAATATCTTGCAAAATCGACAATGGGAAATCTATAGAAAACAAAACATTGTGACATTTTGGACCTATTGATCCTGAACTTATTATGGCTAGACCCCGCCGCTCACCTGAAGGAGCAGGTATCCAAGCGTTGTGGTCAGTAGAGGGACACTTTGAGCTGGCTTGCCGCCAAGAGGTCAACCCTAACTGTTCCCAGCTGTTGATCACCCTTCTCAGTCGGCTACTAGAAACAATTAAAGTAAAAGATACTATTAACTTAAAGAGGTCAAGTTGGTTCTTTTGAGTAACTTGAGACCCTGTATGTGATAGTCAGTCCCCCATTTTTTCACACTAAAAGCCCTGGGAAACACTTGTTGTCAAGAGGTCAGATTTGACCCTGAGACTGGCACGCGTATGCATTGATAGCCCAATATTGTGCAATCACCCTAGGGCCACTATTACATGGACCGTGACTTATGGCTGTCAATGCTGACAGGAGATTAAGTACCTTTTTCACAGTAATAGCCCAATCTCAGCCTGTACCTCATTGGTCAGCTGTGAGCCACCTTCCATGTGTCCTTGGCTCAAGGACATAAAAGAGCGTGCCCCAGACTGGAAACCTCAGTACTGAGATGGAGTCATTATCCCTATTTTGGTCCGACTCTAGAGGCGTCCAAATGTTTTGGAATCATTTCAAAACTCTGCTTGGTTTGGTGCAGATTTTGCACAACACACTTGAATTGTTTTAAGCCTTGGATGAGATCGAAACAATCGCTGTCCAGGAGCTCGACAGTTCCTAGTGACCCGCCAAAGGATAATGTTTCCTAACATTACGGTAACCTTGAGAGTTCCATGCATTAGAGGTCCATGCAATACGTAGTTGTCATTGTAACTGCGTTCATTTAACGTTTATCATAATATGTCAATTCATGAATAAACATTGTCGTCTTCCATAAACTGCACGTCTGTCTTGTTCCTTGGTCAGGGAACGATATTCAACTATTGAATAGCTCCTCTTCGTAATTTAGGAGAGGAATGATTACAGAGCTGCGGACGTATATTAGGATCCTGGCACTGATTTACATTGAGTGGCTGATACGACGGATGTGGAGAGACATCGGGGTCCAGAATGATATAGATACCTCTTCAGTGGTGTACAGGCTGTAGAAGGATAAGAGGTAAGGAGGACCTATCTTCAACTTACCGGAGAAAATTCACCGCTGAGAGGAGGTTGTGGAAGGATTTGACCTTGATCAGATCCAGATCCTTTACAAAATCCTAACGCGTGCGTGGGACAGACCTTACAGACCATGCTGGTGATGGTTTTGATCATGGTGATCGACCCCACGGAACTCATAGCATACCAGACGTACATGATCATAAAGTATGTTGAGCAATAGGGAGACAGCAAGTGTGCTCTTGTGTCTTGGGGTTTTCTTCCAATTGGCGCCCAATGTGGGGCCCCGAAAAGTCAGTGAAAACCAGTGAAGCATATAAGTACCTATTGAGAAAAGAGATTGAGAATTACATCATCTGCTGACAATATGTCCACCAGAGCTGAAAGAATAGTGGAGAATTTGTTCCTCTATTCTCACCACGGCGCTGAAGGAGATCATCATTCACTGAATTCAAAAGAGTCACCAACGTCTGGAGACAACCAAGGACAAGTCAAGATGGCCCATCTAACTATTTGCACTTCATGACAGTATGTACCCGGAGATCAACCTGCACCTGAACAGGAGACCACAGTACAACGTGAACCCAGGTTAGAATTCACCTTCGGATTGTTCTGATGACGCCGCATATTTGGAGTTCAACTCTGGTCTCACTGCAGAGGAATACAAAATCATCTGTAAAGCACCTCCCAGGGTCGCCAAGATCGTCCGACGCCTGAAAAGAGATTTTCAGAAGGCCTTTACAGGCTCAACTTAAACAATTCTCATCTTCTTGGACGACTACCAAGCGAAGAACGTGCAATTGACACGAGAGAATGAGTTGTTGTGAGAATATGTTGTGGACCTCCTTAAGAATTTGGAGAGGCAAAGGGTTACCATCCATCCATGGGACAGTATTCGAAACGAATGACGCTCATCGAGTCCAACGTAGCTTACCATCGCAGAACTCTGAGAAGGAAACACATCACCTCAAGACACAGCATCGACCCCGTGGACCGTTGAGACAAGATCCCGACACACACTTCCAACCCGCCATCTGAAGCTGGGATGGAATCTGACCTCAGCACCAACTCGAGCGACAGTTTACATGAGAAACTGGTAGTAATCTCCAGTTCCGACTTGTCAGTGAGAATTGAGGAACTTCCTGGTGGAGCACAAGCAAATAAAAGAGCACCGTCGAGAATACGGACCAGCCAGAGCCTGGAGATTATGCTGATTCAGCAAAACACACCAGTGCCTATTTCATCTTATTACCAAACACATGACAGAGGACTCATCGACGCACATTGTGTAGTTGAAGGAGCTCCTACCATAGCATTGTTTGATGGAGGATCTAACTCCTAACTCGGAGGGAAAACATTACTCTTATATCTTCAGTCAAAGGGCGTCAGGATCACCAAGGAGAATCGACAAATTTGTTTGGCTGACATCCGACCCCGCATAGTAGTGACATTTCACAGAACATTTTACATTCCATTAGTGTTAGTTCCTTCATTTTGGAATGATATCTTAATCCTGAGATGCGACATCCTAAAAATCGCTAACGTAATGGTGAACTATTTATTAAAGGAATGGGCAAGGAGAGAGAACCTGCATATCAGGAACCTGAAATGGGGCATGTCGAGAACATCGACCCTGAAGGTAGCAGAGGGGACAGTGATGCAGGCAGCTCACATATCACCACAGGAGGTGGTTTTTGCGAGGGAGTTAAACTAAATCTGCTTCAACATTAAGCAGCCAACTTATTGCTATTACGTCACATAAACGTCTTTAAAGAACCAGTGGGACCCGCTAGGGTGGAGCCAGAGTCGATTCAGTTGACACCTGGTGCTAAACCCTCAGCGGCCCTCTTGTTCAACTTCTCGCCAAAGTGTAAAGCGCAACTGAAGACCAAGAAAACCGAAATATTGGATAAGGGTTATCCCAAGCCTGCCTCATCTCCTTGGGGCAGCACCATCATTTCTTGTTGCAAAGAATGACCACAGTACAGTATGGACATGCGGATGGTTACAAACTTAGGGAGTTGAATCTACTCACCGTGTCAGACAACTATCCCATACCTCGCATCAATAAGATTTTGGCTGAAACACGAGGACACCCGTACATGAGCACCTTTGATATCACCAACTGCTATTGGCAGTGTGATCCACCGAAAATGGCCCTAGAATTAGCCATAGCAAAAGACATTGCTAGTGATGTCATTCCTGATGTCACCT
>JAUJYV010002024.1:0-14191 GCA_033995625.1 Ophyiulus pilosus
CCTGTTTGTTTGACAAGGTGGAATGGAATGCACAATTCCATAAATAACAAATCGTCATCAGAATCATCTGTGTCCTCCATCATGTTCTATCCTAATAACCCATGGTTAACCCTGCCTACTGGCTTGGTTAACCTTTTTTTCCTAACCCATGTTTGTGCAATGCAAAGGTGAGTTAACCTAGTGTTATACAGCAGTAGGTTATTCTTAACCTCTGTTGGTGCAACCTGCCCTAAGTCAACACTAATGCCCTGGTGGAAAAAAGTATGGACCTGTGGGTTATGTTTTACTTTGTTTATTGAGTCTTATTTACTCTGCCTTTTAATAAGATTAGTGTTTTATAGTAGTTGTTGGTCTTCATTGACCTGCTGACCGAACCCTTTCAAATAGCTACTTTATATATTTCTGCATACAAGTCAGGGGTATGCCGGATACAGAAATCAGGAGCTCAGTTTTTTGTGTAAAAATAATGTACCAGTTTGTCATAAAAATACAGTACCAAATTTTCTTCATCATCTGAAACAAAATGATCGTAACATTCGTTCTTTAAATTCATTAGAATTTTGGAAAATTTGTTTGTCTACACTTACATTTGTTCAAAAGTTGGGGCAGAAATATGCTGGAAAAGCGAGAGCTGTAAACCTAAAATTTGTATCTCGACTTGTAAGCCAAAATATACTGTACGTAGATAAATCCCGTAAATAATCTGCCGTTATACTTATAACTAATGAGAATTATTATAACAATATTACTCCACCTTTGTTTCAAATTGCTAGGTCCATGCAACTTTGTGAATTCTGCGAATGGAAGCATATGTAGTCGCGTCATGTACAATACTCTTAAATTAGAAATTGTCCGGGGACGTTTTGTGTTTCATACCTTTTTTAATGATAACAAAAAGTATACAAAATTTGAAAAACGAAAAAAGAAAAATAATAAAAGGGCTTAATTGAAACATGCGTTAAATTTTAAAAAAATATGCAAATTACATCATTTCTTATATATTAATTAAAGTATTATACTATATCGGTTTTTCACGACAAACTTTTTACATCATTCATAGCTGCTACAATTTGTTTTTAGGATAAAAATCAACAACCTATAGTTACATAATGTCCTTAATCCGTTTAGTTGGTGTTTTTGTGTTTCTATATCTTATGTTGCGCGTCATGAAAACCGGTATATATTATATATGGTAAAAATCAAAAATACACGTTTTGAGATCTGATTCATTTGTCTTGTTATCTCACTATTTTATTTCAGGTCCTGCAGAGCGAAGCCTGCAATGGTTTTGGCGGTTTTCCGTTTCTCCCCAAAGAATTGTCCATGGCAGGCAAGTAACAAAACTGGCGAGTAAATGCACCAAACTCTCAATACTGGCCTTTTGCTCTTATAAATAAACTGGGCGAACAATAGTCAGCCGATTGTTTACTTAATACTGGTACTACATATCTAGCCTCTTTGCCCTTCCTCAGGAGTCTTTACTACTGGGGAAATGCTGCCAGTAGCCTCTGGTTTGTTTGTTTGGTAATTTAATAAGTTGGCATACTTCCTCCCCAGTAGGGCCTTTTAGGGTATTAGCCTCCATCACCTGCCTGGAAATTTTGCCTACTGGAGGACTTGTACACGCCTCCCATGAGGGTTTTTTAAGTGCAGGGAACAAGGTGGGTCTACATGGGACTTTTGCTGCCATAACATGTTCGACGACATGTTATTGCAATAAAGGTACCCAAGAAAGTTAGAAGAGATCCAAAACATAGTGCCAGTATTAAATAAACTTAGGGCTTGAACAGTTTTCTTGCAATTTATTATTTTAAAACCTGCTGCTTGATGATAGAGAGGATTAGTTTTCATCTTATGTCACTATTTTGATGGTGACAATGATGCAAAATCGGTAAGACATTTTGGGAAAAAAGGTTTTTTCATGCTAAATCAATGTTTTTCGGCCTTTCGGCGGTACATCAGTTACAAAACATTGCTAGAGCAGTGGGTTCGGTGGATTTTTACAAAACAACTCGCACAAAATACTATCGTAATGTGAGATTAAGACTTAGCGTTAGTTAATGTAACCGTGATTGCAATTGATATTTGATTTTAATTGCGGTGCATCGATTTCATATTTATATAATTGAATCTTTGGGTGCTTTGCCAACGTTTAATGCGTATCATCCTCGTAATGAAAAAATATAACCAATATAATACTATAATACCTCGCAGGCATTTTGAACTTTTATAATAGCCTAATAACAACCCCTGACGTCATATTGATTTTTTTTTCATATCCCCAGTTTTATAAAATCTTCAGATCGATAACAATTTCAGTTTAAAATATATATAAAGCAATTCCATGAATCGAGTGTTTCGTCGCGGGAGGGCTGAAAATGTCATCCGCACTTTTGTCACTAGATGTCGCCCGCGACACTAATTAATTACAAGACTATAAAATATCTCTATACAAAAATTGAAGTACTAAAATAAAAATTGAAATTAATAATAATAACAATGGCGAAATTACGATGTCCCTCTTGTTTCGGTTTAAGCAATTGTGATTGTCTTAACGGTGGCCAAATTTCATGAAAATATACGAAATGTACTCGCAAGAAAATTTTAGCTATTTTAAAGACCTCTTAGATGTAATACATTCAAATATACAATTTTTTTTTCACTTTTGTACAGTGTTTTTCAACATGTACAGTTACTGCGAAAAGTGTAGAAATGTAAAAGTGAAAATTTGAAACTTTGTGTGATACATTTAAACCGTTTTTGGACTGTTATTCACAATTACTATATTGAAAGTAGGACATTCGTAACGTGTATTCAAAATACAAAAAGACAAAACTATGCAAAAATTAATTCCCCAATCCTAGGCTGCAATTATTTCCGTGAGTGCAAACACTACTACTATTTAAAACAAAATCAAAAAACATGTCCGAACCCATCGGTGCAATTTTCGGTTTTTGTGTTTCGTGTATGTCGATTTTTTGTTTTTACATTCTTATTTCGCAGCCATAAAACAGGCCAACTATATATATATTTATATAATAATAATAGTATTTCAAATCGAAGAAAAACGTAAAAAAATAACTTTTTTTTCGGCACTAACCATAGCATTGAGTTGCCTTATTTCAATAACAGATGGTGCTAATGTACACTACATGCATTCCCGCTGCCATTTTTAAAAATGGCGACCTTCTAGCATTCAATCACGTTTGCTTAAAAATTGAAATCCAGCACATCCAAGAATGTGATTTGGGCCACTTTTGGTAAGCAGAACTGGAGCTGTGTGGCTAAACCAAACAGTTCTACAAAAGGACCATTAGAATATGGCCGATTAGCTACACAGCACATCCTCTTAACTCCTTTCAGATATTGCAACCCTCAACAACCCCTTGGGCATCCTGTCCTTCTGAGCTCCACCTATCTGTCAGTTGGTGAGTTAATTAAGTGAAGGCTTTTGAAAAACCAGTTTTACATCCTAAAGTGGTCCCCACCCTCATGGACAAAGGACTTCCCCTGTAATAGTTAACATTTTAAAGAGCGAGCTTTAAGGAAGAATATTCTATTGATCTTTAAACAAGAACCACTTAAAGATGGAGAAGATTCATATTCAGGAATCTCAATCTAAATGTGGTAGCAAAATAATTTTCTTTTAAAAACGAAAAGGATGCCCACAAAATATCTCTGTTAAGCTTCTGTTAAGCCCTAAAATGAAAGATGGGCAAGTTTTCTTTTGACCCACAGATAATCACTTCTTAAAAACAAAATCTTTTGACTTGAACTAGTGGAGCTTAACATGTTTAAACAACAACACCACTTCAAACATGTAAAGACCACGTTTGAATTGCATTTCAAGCTCACTCAGAAACATTATATTTGAATTTGGATAATAACAATGCAACCCAAAATTAAGGATTTGGGTATATCTGATGTGGTTAGGTCCAGCATGGCAAAAGTAAATAACTTTCATGTAGAACAGTTTCGGGTTACTTTTTCATAAATTTAGCCGTATCGCTTGTCGTCTTGAAAGAAATGTCTCTGCACTTTTGTCGAAACCAAAGGGCCTCAAGATGGTTGCAGTTGTGGTTATGTTGGGCATCGATCGAGGTGAATCCCAGAAGTTGTTGGACAGAAGATGGAACATGAATGAATGGGACTGCTTTCTGCTTCTATTGTTATTGTTGTTGTTGTTGTTAATGTTAACACAATTTTATGTATAAAAATAATAGGATGGGAGTTTGGTGAAAAAGGACCTGATCACAGATCCAGGAGGTCATGACACGGAGTATTACCGCTAGCACGAAGCGAATGCTGACTGTGTGGGTGTCTTGCGGTGAGTCCGTTTGAACACTAGGATGGTCAGCAGCACGATTTTGAGTCCATCGAAGTCCTGATTAGGTTGTCAGTTATGGCAGAATAGAAGAGGAGGTAGCCGGTGGGACACGGTTGTTAAAAATGGGGTAAGCGTCCATTCATCCAAAATTAGATCCTCAAATACCGACCACGAAATGCTCGACTTCTGGCATGAAAGTCGTACAGATAATCTGACTGAAATTACACATTATGGTACATGGTGTTGGAGTAAAGTACCCTTGCAAAGAAAGGGGGTCCCAACATATCGCACTTTACAACCAATGGATTCCATCCCAAGGGCCTATTCCACATGCTGCTAGACTGTTGGGAGAGTTGGCAATGGTCTTCAACCCTGTGGAAAGGCGATTTCTAAGACATTTCTTCAAAATTTGTGCAGCATTTCGTGGTCGGTTGTTTAAACTCTCACGATCATACTATTAATATTTTTTCTCCTCCTATGCAATCAAGGCAAATGGACGTCGCTCTGTTACGATACGAAAGAGTTCACCGTGCGAATGGCTTGTGCCCGTTACCCGGTCAGCTTAGGCGACGAGGAATCTCCGAATATATGCTCTTTTAAGTGAAAAAACGGCTATAGAAAACCCCAGAAAAATAGACGACAGGTGGCGCGACTAGCTGCTGCTGCTTCTTCTTTATCGCCTTTGCATCATGTCCCTTTAGTTGGCTACAAGAAGATGCTGGTGGTGGGACTGGTTGGGATATGGCATTGTGTTCAGGTTGAAGTTGATGCCATCCAGCAGCGACTTAGAGTTGTCGTTAATGCCCATGGCAGCGGCTGCGGCAGTGTTGCTGAGGAACGGCCCAGTGGCAGTGCTGCTGTTGCTGCCGCTGTCGTTGGCGGAAGGGAACTTCCCTTGCTGGCCGATGTTGCCAAAAAGATCACCCAGGTAGCCGTTGTCGAAGAGACCGCGCAGGTGGTGCTGGTGGTGATGCTGTTGCTGGTTTCCACCGCCGAAGAGGAAGTGCTGCTGCTGTTCGGCTTGCGGGTTGGGCGAGAGGGAGCGGGGTCTCTGCGGAGGCTGAGGGCTTCCACCTGGTGAGACGACTCCCCCTACCTGTGACGAGGCAAAGACGGAGGAGGGGGGCTGGCCCTGTTGCTGCTGCATGATGGCCCTCTGCTTGATGTAGTTGGAGAACTCGGTGGGCGACATGCGGTTGGACCGCTTGCTGTTGGTCTTCAGCTTGGTGCTGCCGAATTTGGTCTGGGCGAAGGTGGCCGTGGTGAAGGTAAGCGGCACGACCAGCTTGTTGGGCAGGAACGCAGCTGCCGTGTTGGCGTTTCCGGCATTGCTGCCAACGATGGGGCTGGTGGACTTGAAGGAGGGAGAAGGAGAGGCGGCACCGCCGAACGGACTGGCCGAAGAGGAGGAGGCCGCCCCACCGCCTGGAGACACGGCCAGGTTGGACAGCGAGCTGGACACGGACTCGATGGGCTTGAAGCACTGGGCCTCTGGGTTAAAGCTGCGGGTGACTTCTTTGTCCAGCATCAGGGTATCGTCGTTGGCGGAGGCCGATGCGGAAATTGCGGCGGAGGAAGAGACGGAGGAGGATGAGGAGGACGTGCAGCAGTTGTCGTCAGCAGAGGCGGCGTAGAGGATCTTGACAACACCTTTCTCGCCGATGCGATAGCTGACCTCTCCAGGATCTACCCAGACGCTGAGCTCTTCGGGCAGGTTTTCCCGAATGTCGCTGAGCTCGACCCCGCTCTCCTGCGCTGCCGTCTCAATGACAGGGTCCAACGGTGATCCAATGCGCAAGCAGCGGTACGCGGAGCCCTTGAACGGCTTCTCCGGGTACCAGTGGCCATCGAACTTGAGCCGAAGTGCCCTGTCCAGCTCCTCGCCGAAGAGGTTGACTCTCCGCCTAGGGAGCTTGTTGTACAGGTAGGAGATGACGAAATTAAGAGCCACTTGGATTTCTATGTGCATGGTTGTTGAGGACTGGTGTCTCTTCAGGATCTCTTTGTCGTTGCAGGATGGCTTAAGAGATGTTCGCAAATGGTTTTTCTGCTGCTGTTCAACAAGGGTCTTCTCTCCGATGTTTTTTGGTAAGGTGGTCGTAGGGCACAATCGTGTTCGCATAAATGGATTCGTGTTTTTGTTATGCCTCCTTTCTATTTGGTGTGTCTCGTAGCCCCGCAGAGTTGCGGCTGAGGATGTTTTGGTCGCTTTTTTGTTAGAAATTTCACTCACTTACGGACGTTGTCTCTTCAGAGCGGATGCTGGGCTCTGGTCGATTTGGATTTGGTCTTCGTTGGCACTGCAAGCAGAAAAAGAAGTACTGGTTATAGCAATGAGGTAATTGTGTTTCTATCGATGAGCATTTGATAGATCAATGGTTTATTTTTTAACCCGATGTGCCGCGGGAGTTTGTACAACGATCGAAAATTTACCTTCTACATACTACTTCTAATTAGAAAACGGCAGGAGTTAAATTCTTCAGATATTAAAACTTTATATCGTAATTAGAATAACTATGGTTTGTGCTAAAGGACAGCCCAAAGGTTCATCGGGAGTGTTCTGTACTGCGATACTTCGATACAGACATTTTGAAATTAAAACACGTCCTCAATATTCAAATATTATTTATGTGAAACCATTAAAACTAAATTTAGATATTTATGGTTCGAATTCAATTATGATTGTATTTAATTTTGTCTATTTTTGTTATTTATAATTTGTAAGTAATGCAGTTAAAAAAAATGTACTTCAAATTATAAACCAAAATTGCATTCAACAGTTATTTTTTTCATATTATCTTTTTCATGCAAAAATTGCAATATCGGTTTTTGTTTCAGTGTTTGTTCAGAATTTCAGTATTCTAGGATCCATCCTAGAATACTGAAATTCTGAACCTTAAAAATAATCAGTCCTCACAATTTTTTTCCACGATTAGCAAAAAAAAAAAAAAAAAAGAAGCTTTGACTGAAATTGTAGAAAAAAAATAAACACAATTTTTTCTAAAACCATCGCAGAATTTGTGAAAAGCTATCGTGGAACCCGGATGTTGCGCTGTCATTAGACGTACTTTTGACGCTGCCACATATTTTTCTTTTGGTGAAAATAGGTGTCCACAAATCGTAGTCTAACCATGTTTTATTAGTGTTCGGGTGTGTGTTTCGTACGTTTGTGTTGCGTCAGGTGACACCACCGTGTGCGTCACGGAGCAGCCAGGTTTCCATTGACGTCATTCATTGTATGTGCACTAGCCAATTTAAACAGACACGGGAACAATTAGCAATTGTCAATGAAAATGCTGTTGTTGTTGAATGAACAAACCCTCATCCTCCTCCTCATCCACCCCCTCCAACATCGTCACAAAATCACCAATTAGAGGCTATATTAAATGGCTTCTGGCGCCCTCATGAAAAACCCGAGACGGTGCTGCGCCTCACCGCAGGGATGGACTCACCGGCAGGCCATAACAGAGGAGGACATGTGGGGCCATTTCACCAGGGTATCGGCATTTTAGGGAGTATATATGGTCCCATTGGCAGTGGCCTGCCCTAACAATCCTGTAGCACGAGTGCAATTTGTCTACAGTAAAAATGTGATTGCATTGAAAGTGCAATTGCACATATCTCAGTACAAGTCCAATTTCTGTTAAGTTATAGCCATGCAGTCTAATAGCATGACTTCAAATGTCTTAAAACATATATGGCAAATGTCATATATTTCCATATATAATTTTAAAACTCGTGTTCGTATCGTACGCTCGTAATGAAAGCCGCCAGGATGAAATATCGATCGCGATCGATCTAGCCATATTTCATTTATTTTTTCTTCTTCTTGAAGGTGGAGTGAAGATCAAGGTCTCTGAAGCAGAGAAGACTATACAATAGAGAAAAGCGTCTCTTATATATGACAAAAAAATATGTAAATAATGCAATTAAAAGTTAATAATGGACGATGGGAAGTCTTTGGATTCCTCATCCTGGATGCGTGACTATTTTTTAAAATTGTGTAAGTCATTCTTTTTTTCATTCTAAGCGTTAATTAAATAATTAAATTTCACAATGAGGCGATTAAAGAGCTCTTAATTACACGAAATTGCAATTCCGTTGTTCCACCAACCGTTAATTAGTATTTTAAATATGCTTTATACTAGGTTTGCCTAATATGCTAGATCCATCAGCTGCACAGAATGCACCATAGATGGCGCTGCTGCTTGAGGGATTTATTTCCAAGATGACCGTTTTTAGAGTAAACTTTGCAAGTTTTATGTAAGTTTAATATGGTCTATTTATATATTTATGTTTTGGCCATATATATATGGCATGCATGGGTCATGCAGTGTGTATTAATTAAAATATGGCCATATATAAGCCATATTTATCCCCTTAATGGCCATAAATAATCATTTATGGACCATTTTAAGCTTTTAAATAGCCAGATATAAGTATATTCATATATACACCACATGTATTCATTGAATGACCGTATATATCCATGTATGTACCATATTTATCCTTTATATACCGTATTTACACTTTTAATGACCATAAATAGCCATGCAAAGGCCGTTCAAGGGCATATATGGACAAATCTTGGCATCTGTGGTCTATATCCATACATAGGCTTCCCACACATTCGATCATCTACAGAGTGGCTGAAACGAAAAGGTCATGGTCGTGTAGCGATCGATCTCAATATTAAATGAGAAGCTTCAAAACACCCAAAACATAAATCAACCAATAACAAGAAATGCCAAGTGCATCAACCAATGGCAGGCGAGCTACTCTTTCTGTAAAGCTAGACGCAATGGGCGGTTAAAATGTCAAAGGGCAGCTAGCTCAATGCCATGGACATTTACTATCCATAGGTCACTGAAGGGACATTTCTTGTTATTAATGTGAGGGCGGTAGTTTCAATTAGAGAAATCGAAAGTGTCCTTTTGTAAGTCCAGAACATAAAACATTTTCAAAATCGGACCATCTACAAAAACGTTAAGAGGAACACAAGTTTTGTGCTCCTCCTTAAAATAAGCTTCCCTGTTAGCGTCTTGTGCATTGTGGTGAAACACCAAAGCCATACAGGAAAACACACACACTGTTCAGCAAGGAAGCGTTTTTCAAGGGGCAGCACACAACTTGTGATCGTCATAACTTTTTGTTCTTGGTTCCGATTTTGAAACTTTTTCATGCTTTGTGCTCAGAAAAGGGCACTTTTAATTTTTCTAATTGAAACCACTGCCGTAATGGTATTAATTAGAAAGTTATAACCCAATTACGATTCCATGCTAAACGGTTCGTGTGCTTTCCTGCACTGCTTTAGTGTTTCCCCACAATGCATTTTGTAAGGGGCAGCAGAGAATTTTTGTACTTCAAGGTACAAAAAACACATTAGCAGATGTCCCACAATTTTCTTAACATATTCAAGATGTGTATCAAATATTTTGAGACATGTATGATGAATATCATGTGTTCCTAGACTTAATGAAGTTGGGCAGATATTGTTATTCATGGCCATATATGACCTTATACTCCACCCTAGATTTTGGCACTGTTTTTGTTGATCTTTTTCTTCAAATGCAAGATGGCGCCACCGTCGCACTCTTAGAGGATCGATACATGGATCTGTTCCTCTTCACTTCTGCGCATGCGCACATGCGCTTGACCTTGACACAGTATCCCACCTACGTGTTAGACGTTCGCCATCGATCGCTTCCTGTGCCAACTCCTCCCCTTCCTCCTTTTCATCCACTTCCTCCCCACGTTTACTTCCCCCACCCTCACACCCGCAACCCTTCTCCTCCCCACACCCCCTTCATCAAAATCGATATTGGAGGCTGAGGGGGTGGAAGGAAGGAGGGGGTGCTACTGGCGTAAACACGCTGGTGGATCGATATGACACTGGCGGCCATCTTGTTTTGGGCCTAACGTTCAAATATGACAGCAAACGCATCCAAATGAGTCCGGATTAAGCGATGGTTCGATGAAGATGGATTTGTGCTTCATAAAATAGGGTCGTTCATAAACGGCGGTGTCCACCAATCCGTGACTTTATGAACACCCCCCTCCCCACCGACCTATTTCTACGTGACTTGGGCTGTGTAATTAATTAATTAATTTATCTTAATTCGTGTTAAGCAAAGCGGATATGTTTAGGTCATTCGAGCATACCAAAGCTACACGCACGCGCACTGTTAATACTCTACATGGTTCTTTGCATCTTTTATACGTTTTTATTGTTTACTGCTTAAAATGCTTGCCTAAGTTACAAAGTACGTGGTTTAGTGATAGTAAGCTGGCTTATGAGCAGTAGGAGTGGTTTAGAGGCAGTAGAAGTTTCTTAGTGGCAGTGGGAGTGGCTATGGGACAGTGAGAGAGATTTAGTGGCTGTAGAAATGACAGTGGGAGTGGTTTAATAGAAGTAGGAGTGACTTAGAGACTTGCAGGCAGTAGAATTTGGGGTTAAGTCGATTAAGTTTGCAGTATTTGCTTATATGCTCTTTACAATGCTTGATTCTTTAAAAGCATACTGTATTTATTTCATAGAAATATGTTAAAAATTGCTTAATTTTATACAATTCCACTGTATATGAGGTATACTAGTCGTTTCCATCTTCAGCTCACAGTTACTCGATGAACGATCCTCGTCCTCCTTCTCCAGTCTATGTTTAGCTGGCTCGAAAACAAAATTGTTTACATTTTCAAAAGTAGACCCGAAAATAAAACGAAAATCCCAGAGTCGGAGAATTTTCGTTAAAGGGGATGAATAGTGAATAGAAAATCATGTTTAATCAACTGGGTTTTTTATAGTTTTGCCCCTGAATCCTTAAAATGTTGGCATTCACTACTAGCAACGTGGCGGCAATGCGGTGAAAACGACTTTTGTAAAAAGCAGGGGCTTAGCTTTTCTCTTTATTCGGACTTAACCCTGTCGACCTCTGACCTTTTCTCCGCTTTTACCTTGAACTCTGGACGCCTAGTTACGGCGTGTTTACAGCGGCTTTTTCGCCTATAAATAACCCATCTAATCAAAATCGATTCATTTTGAGGTAACTTGGCAACGGAGATTTTTCTGCTCGATCATTATGCTCGCATGGAGATGTACATTGTACATTGTTCGAGTGTGCGCTGCCTACATTTTACTCTAGGTTATACGCCCACGATTGCATTATAGGAAAACGAACAAAATACATATATTTAAAAAAAAATTGTCATTAGCTTACATATGAATTTGAAATCAACGAGAGACCGAAATCAACCGTGAAATTAATAATGTTAGAGGAAAGGGAAAACTTTGATAAGACTATGGTTCAATGACAACGTCTTTCTTTTGTTTTAGAATTTTATTTCAAGTTTCTTATATTTTTAGTTAAGTATTTTTGTTTTGTAAACAAAAGTATTCCTAGTATTTTTTCGTCCTTTTTGCTTTTGTTTTTTGTTCTTTTTCTTGTTATTTGCTTTATGTTCTTTTTACACTCACTGTTTTGTTATCTGTGTTCTCTACACTGTTTTTGTTCTAATTTGCTTTTCTTTGCTTTTTTCACTTTTGTTATGTTTGTTCTGTTCTTTTTTCTTTTGTTATATCAAGTTTTACTCGCTGTTTTTTAAATCTTTTGTTTTACTTACACATTAGTTTTGTGTGTTTTTATTTCATACCATATTTACATTTCAACTTTTACTATTTTTCATTATAATTTCTCTTGTTTTCATTATTACTGTTTTCTAACCTATATTTCCCTCAAATTTCACTATTGTTTTTTAATTCCAACTAATACACTGGTTTAAATCATACTTTAAGTGCTTATGCATATAACCAACATACCTTCGTTGTTTCCATGCTTTTTGTTGTTATTGTTAGTCTTACAAACATACGATGTAATTTGCATTTCTTGTTAACATTATTTTCCAGAAAGCACCCACTCTTACTATTCTCAAAAATGTCAATTGGTTCGTTCCAATCTGTAGTTTTAAAGGATCTAAAGTAAGTCCTAAACGCTAAAAATTTAAGATTACCAATATGTACACAATTTTTCGAAACTAGAAAACTATGTCAAAAATGGCCATAATTTACAACTGATCATTTAACATAAAATTGATTATTTTGTTTTTGTTGAATATTTCAGCATGGCGCACACGTGTCTTCAATTACAGCAGCGTTCGTTTGGAAGAGCGCCATTGACGTCATCGTGACGTCAGTTGGCTTCCACTTCCGTTGCTTTTTTTATTCATTCGGTTGCATCGTAATATTTGAGCCACTCGAGAGTTTAATGAACACATTTCGAAGCGATATCACGAAGGAAGAAAAAAACCAGGTTAGAGAATGACGTCAATCGTTATTTCTTCCCTTCCTCTCACATACATACATACATACTCTTGTTCCAAAAGAGAATATTTTATATAATCCAAGATGGCCGCCACAGTCATTGCGAAATATGGTATGAGAGAGGGGACACCTTTGTGTCAACTTTGTCCCACTTTTGGCCTCGTTTTATGCTTCCAGTGTCAATAACCCTGCCTGTGTATTTTCACTCTCACTAATTTGACGTCCTATCGCTTTTTAATTGCAGACTTTTTTTCCTACCCTTAATGGCCCTTAGATGGCTCTGCCAATGAAAGGATTGCATTTAGAGGTTTAAATTATGTTCTTGAAAACAATACGTTCAATTCCATGTTTATAGCTCCTTACACAATATGTAGTATATGGGTGAAAAAGCTATGTATGGACAATGCTAATATATGGACCATATTTGACCACTGAATGTACATCTATATTATTGTAATGACGAAATGAAGCTTTTAAAATGGCCATGTATGGACTTTTATGTGCCATATTTAGCCTTTAAATGGCCATTTGCAGTATGGGCATGTGTGTGTTTTCAAAAAAGCTTCACAGCAATACACTTAATCTTAACTGCAATGCACGTAAGCTTCACTGCAATGCACTTAAGGTTCACTGCAATGAACGTAAGCTTCACTGCAATGCACGTAAGCTTCCTATGTTTGCTTGAGTGTGCCTAAGCAGAAGTTAAATGTTTAGGTCACTAGCATAGAAGATAACAACTCGCTTTTTATATCATTATTAAACATTCGTTGTCTTTTAGATTCCTAAGATGGCGGCAAATCAAACAGCTAGAGGGCGCCAGTGCGATATCCCAGAACTCCTCGCGTGAAGATTCTGAAGATGTTTGGTCTAGGGCGGCTGTTTGGTTCATGTATTTTACTTGAAATTTCGAGGTAAAATTTAGTTTTTATGTCTATATGAAATCGTCATGGTTTCTACGAGTGATGTCTACGGGCGTCGATCAAAAAAATGCGCCTATTAACTGTTGTAAATCGACGAATATTCAAATAGTATTTCGAACGCGTCTCTGGCAAGTTCGGCCATGTTTTTTTTTTTTTCAATATGGCATCATCAGCGCCGAAAAACCCATTGTTGATATTGAAAACTGATCTCATCACTTGTATCCAGGTAAGATTTTCATTAATTATAATGAAAGGTATAATTATAATACAATATTACAATGCCTTTATTAATTACATCATTTGAGTCCCAATATGGCGTCGTTAAAGCTGCGTATGTCGCTGCTAGAGGGCGCGCGTCACTTCCCGGAATTCCTCGCGCGGATTTGTTCTTTTTGTAAAAACTTCGACAATAGTACCCAAAGTTTTCTTCAAATTACGGCGTGAAATTTCATTTACCCGTCGAAACGAAAGATCGTAATTGTTCCGCGAGTGTTTTGTGAAGACTTCGATGCAAAAATTTTGAAAATCTGTTAACTTTTAATACTTAAAATCATCGAAAACCAATGCGGTATTTGGAACGTTTCGTTGACATGTCCGGCCATGTTTGTTGTTGTTTTCGCTGTTAGGCCT
>JAUJYV010002025.1:0-14191 GCA_033995625.1 Ophyiulus pilosus
TTCAAAAAAATTCTCTAAAATGTCAAAAAACTAATCACAAATGAGTGCAGTTTTCCAATGAAGAACAAGTACAGTAATATCTATTTGTTAATTTTTTATGTAGAAAATGTGCCAAGATTATACTAGTATAAGGTACTTAGTGTCGCACATTATAGAAACAAAACAATTTAACCATTGGAACAATTCAATAATCACAGGCACCTGTCGATACTTAATTTCACTCCATTTTATTTGCAAATTTACAGAATTGCAATGTGGGGGAAAACTTTGTTATCAACAGGACGATCTTGTCATTTATATATATAACACTAGAGCCACTGCATGGGCAGATGCCAAAATTAACTGCGAAAAGGACAAAATGACTTTGCTCATGATAAAGGACGAAAAAACGAACGATTTTGTTCGTGGTGTTTTGTTGAAAATGTACGCTGACAAACCCGACCAGAAAGATTGTTATTTCATTGGTTTGTCCAGAAAAACTGAAACTGACCCAATGTATTGGGTTGATGGAACTATGCTTGGCGATTTCCACCCATATGCGGATGGTTCACTTAGTGGTTCTTGCGTTTGTCTGCCAAATACTGCCGAGTTTAATTTTTATTGGGACATTGACGGATGCAGCTCTACGTCTTATGGCTGGACGTATTTTTACATTTGTGGTAAAAAATTGTAATTGAACCATTTTTGGATAGAATACGCACAAAGTATCATAAAATTGTAATATGATGGTTCGTTTGCTATTACACACTTTTTCGCCAGTTGACGGAGTCTATTGTGTCTTTATTTGCATAAGTGTTTGATTTCACTAATCTTATTTTAAATGAAATTAGCTAAAAACATAGTCCAATGATGTATGGACTTTCAACGTTTACAACCTCAGTTTAATAATCTGGGTTAACCCAACATGAATTTTTTTTTTTTAAATGTTTTGAATTTTAAAGTAAACATATGTTTACTTACGTTACCTCATGCGGCCAAATCATGCGGATTGGTTAATAAGATACTAAAAAATGTGATACGCTAATTGAATTTTCAAAATTGAGAAGAATTCATTCATTTGCAAATATTTCACTATACAAATTATGTGAGAGTGGCAATTCTGCATAGTTTTAATGTTGTAATGACTTAAAATATTGTGTCGACATGTAGAAAAAAAACAAAAAACATCAATTAGCAGGATATATCAAAATGCATTGAAAATAAAAATAACCAAGAAATAAATGCTTTTCTCGAACCTGTCCGCCATCTTTATTCGCAGACAACCAATAAATTATTACCGAACGTTATCAATTGGCTAGTATAATATAAATATCCCTAAACATTTTTCAACCTAAATATTATTTAAAACATTAAAATCAGTATCGACAAAGTGAGCTTTCGCTGTCTCATATCACATCTATAGCGCTATTCTAAATTTACTTTTCAAAACATAAACTTGCACAAAAGCAGCCAAAACGTACATGGCTACAATAGTTCGATAAAATATTGGATCCCTTCACCTATATATAACGCATACATGTTCGTGTATACGCATTATGTAATCGCAGCTGTTCATCATTGTGTTTTGATAAAATATAGTAGTAGCATGTCTTATATGAATATATGTCGCAATATAACAACATAACGCAATAAAATCGTTTACAATCACGAATCGTCAAGTTTGCAAATGGAAATGCGCAACAATTTATAGAATTTGAAAGCGAACTGTCTCAGAAACAGTAGCGTTAATAAAATTCTAGTATGGTTTCAATTGTTTTTCACCAGAAGCAGTTGTCAAAACGTTTGCAGTGTAGGACAACATTGTTATAAAACTGCTCGTAAAAAGTCCGTGAAGCAAAAATTCGTTCAACATGGTAAAATTCACTATAAGCATCCTGCTTGCTCTGTATATTTTAGTCGTTAACACACATTTTTCGAAATGTTTAGGCTCGTGCATTCGCAAAATCGAACTAGAAAGCATTTCCGTTGCAAACAGCATGGCAATTTGTAACAATAACTTTCTTTCTTGCACTTTTAAAAATGACTCAAATGGTAAGTGGATGTGTCTATTATCCAATTTTCCAAAAATTGGATTAATAGATGAGAAAACTAACTAAGAACCTATTTTTAAATAATGAGACGAATATACTATATTTTTTATATAATTGCATATACAATCGCATATTAGGATAAAAATCAAATAACCCATGCACAAATTTTAGAAGTTGCATCCAAGCTAACAAATCTGTAAAAGAAGTCAACTATAAATGTAACTGTTTGGTTCCTACGGGAGAAAAACATGCACAGGTACTGAAATAGTTAGGAATGTTATCTAAAAATAATTCGTAAAACCAAAGTTGTGTACGAGTTCAGAATAACAAGCGCAATTTATGATTAGTATATAATTTAACATATAAATTCAGTCATTGAAGAATAATATTTGAAATAGACAACACACCATAATGCAAAACTTAATATTTGAGCTGAAGAATATGATTGTTTGCTCAGAACTCGTATTACTTTTATCTGTATCATATTCTTTAATTGGAATAGATCAAATTGTAGATAATAACGCAACATGATTAAAATAAGTATATTTACAAAAGTTAATTTGCTTTGTTTGGAGTCTGACAATATCTATTTTGTAAAAAGCTTCAAATCGGCATTTAATTTTAAGTGATCCAGCATTTTTTTTCCAGAGCAAACAATTGATGCTTTCCATTCGTGTAGTATTTGATTTTATATCGTATGTGTTTGATTTTATGCATGCATATTTTATTTATGGCAACAACTGATTTGAAGTGCGGTCGTATCCAAATTCCAGTGAAAGACTACTGGACAGCAAAAGCAAATTGTGAGAGTTTGGGAAAGAACATGGTGATGTCGAAAACTGAAGAAGTCTTCAATTTCATCAGTAACATGTTGACCAAGTTGTACAAATACCAAAAAGGTAAGATTGGTCCCTACCTCTTGGGAATGACTATGAATCCAAGGCATGACTACTTTCAGTGGGACGACGGAGCAATTTTAAAAAGCACAGACTTTCACATTTGGTCCAACACGAATTCGTTTAAGTGGCCGGAAATCAATAAGATGGTCTGTGTTAATATGACCGATACGCCTTTCTCACAAATTTCAAATGGTAAAAATCGTTGTGCAATAGAACAGACTATTTTTCTCAGCAGCCAGTTTATTACATTTGCGAACAAACGTATCCGTTTCAAGACGATTAAAATTGGACTTGTCTTATCAAATTCAAAATGGCGTGACAAAATTATTGAAAAATCTACAATAATTTTAACATATACTCGTTTCTTGTATAAAACTATTTTACCAACTACCATATAGTCCTGTGACAACGCCTTTTGTGACAGGGTCGGCCCGTCCATTAGGCGAACCTTGAACGGTGGTATTGGAAACCATACGAAAAGCACAGGCAAAAACTGTACAACTAACTATTAAGTGAGGATAAATAGACAAATTTCGTATACTTTTTTCTATCCTCCGCGCGTCAGAAAATCATGAAAATTTCAAATAAACTTAATTTGGATTATATAATCTGCTACAAACTGATAACACAATTAATTAACGCATTCCAATGCAGTCTAAAGGTTATTCGTAAATTTGTTTACATTTCAAAAACCTTACCAAACAAAGTGTCTTACCTTTGACGAAGTTACTTCTTCTTGCCAGTTATTGACTACTTTGTCAATCACAATCACACCCAATATGAGTATCCATAAACACGCTCGAACTCGTGGCCACAAGAAATAGAAATAACTTTCTCTTTAAATTTTAAAAGTCAAATTGATGCCAAGTTAACTGTCTAGCCGCCATATTGAGGTGCAAATAAATCTAGGGGTTGCGATTCCAAGCAGTATAAAAACATGATATCAGAATGGGTAAGACACTTTTATGCAATTTTTTTAAATGGGCCGTTGCATACAAGTAGCTATGTGTGTAATAAATCATGTGTATACTCACAATTTTCAAAAATCCATGAAAGTATTTTTAAATAATTTTGAAAATCGCGGAATTCGTTGAGCTGCTACGTGGAACAGCCCATCATCGGGAGCACCATGCCTATTTTCAAAAATATATATTTAAAAACACTTTCACCGAATTCCACAATATGTGAGCAACTTAATTAGATATTTCAGTCGAAAAATAAGATTAAAAAATGACCGATCAAACGCGCATAGTGTTATCAAATATGAAGGGATGACATCATTAACAATCATTAACAATGTCAACAGCAAATGTTTAATGCATATCAGGGCAAATTTTGCAAACAGAATTAATAACAACAACAAACAACTGAAAAAAGTTTGCAAAGAATACAACTTTATTATCACTAGCTCATAAATACATAAATATAGCTGTATATATTAACTTTCATATAAACTTTCAATGCTTTGCTTTACAAAAAACCAATTTCAATGTTTTATCACTTAACTCTTACACTTCTCACACTCTAAGGGTTAAATCTTTAAGCATTGCTATCTAAACCTCCAAATGTCTTTAACCACCCTTTTGGTGATGCTATTAAATTAGTCTTCACAATCATATTTACTTGCATGTTTGTAAAGACTTTGCAAATTAAATCACATTGATCCTTGTCCGTGAGCATTTCCAACTCGGTGCTATCGGATCATTAGGTAACACTAGTTTGGCCATGCTTGCAGTACTAATTAACATGTAAGAATTATTTTTCTTTGTTTTATTAGAAAAATGTAGCCACCTAACGTCATTTTACTTACCTTAAATGTTGACAGCATGTACGCATGTGCCTAACAAAGGTGAAATTCCCTGTTATAATCATTTTAGCAGGCAATGTTGACGACAGAGCTCAGTACACCGGCCACGTGATAAATGGTGTGATAAATAACCTGCCGGTGAATCGATAACCTAGAGCAAGTGTGACCAGAAAATTTTGTTGGTCACATAAATGGTGACAAAACCCGGAACTTCTTGTGGCAATCATTAAGCTCATTCAACTACATAATGTCTTGATTACAAGACAAGAGGGTAGGTCATACAACTAATTCTAGCCTACCTGAGATTAATTTCAGCTGGATTCTTCAAAGATTGATATGTGCACATGAGCAAAGAGGCAAGATGATGTCATGAAGAGAGGCTAATTTCTATGACCGCACCATACAATCAGAAGCACATTGTCCATAGATGTAATGTTAAATCACGGCTGGGGGCATTCAGCTCCTTAATTTCACGCCAATTTCACAAGATTAATATCTACTGGAAACGCATAAAGCGGGTCTCCACCAAATGAGTCGTGATGTTTCCCCTCAAATGTTGCACACAAAAAATCAACTTACCACATTTCTTTGGTGAAACAGCAACAATAAGTATGATACCGAGTTGTCTCATACTCCTCATACTTTAATTGACTTTGCAACATAGTAGGGTTGGACACATATGTAACTAATTCTAGCCTACCTATAATTAATTTTGTCTGGATTCTTTGTAGAATGCATGTGCATGTGTTTGACAAGAAGGTTCTTTTATAAAAAGATCTAATTTAGGAAATGAAACAGACGTCATCATCTGGTCAATTTGGTGTCATTTAAATTAAGTGTCCCTAAACATTGTCCATAGATAGACACATGTTAAATCATATTGAAGAACTTCTTAATTTCGATAATTAATTTCCCTAAATATTAATTTCGTGCTAAATTTGCTAGATTAATATCGACTGAAAACACATAACTCTCATATATGCAGATTTAAACATCCTACAAAAATTTAAGAGCAATATTTTTTTGTGTGGATAGAATTCGTTATTTAACAAAATGCATTTTTGCATACAAGTGTTGCCAAGCTAGTGTTACCTAATAGTATTGAGCAGGAAATGTTAAGGGTCAAGGATAAATGCTACATCACATGCAAAATCGTCACATGTCTATCATGATAGTTTCTATTAAGACAAATGAAATGGAAAAATAAAATTAATTTCCGAACTGTCAAAACTTCCAGAGTTTTTGTCATCACCCTTAGTAGCTATACTTTGTTCAATGGTCTATCAGTCTAGCAGTACACAATTCAATTTAATAACCTGCAGCAGCAATTTTTCAATGCTGTTTCCGAACACCACTAAAGAAGGTCCCAAAGATAAAACTTCATCCATGTAAGAGTTAAGTGGCTTTTACATTGAGAAGGGCATTTCCATAGTCATGATAAATGCATCTAAAACAAAGCTTAGTCAAGCTTTAAACAATAATGGTGGCTTTGGGATACTGCCTTCCATTCTCCAAGGCTGGTATTACACTCTCTTTGGTAGCATACAGATAAACATCTAAAGTCCGTTCGGTGCACTCTGCCACAAAACGGATGAAAGGCCGTACGTCCCCCTCATTGGCCATTTCCAGATATTTGTAATAACTTAATCGATCCTGCTTCCGAATAATAACGGGTGGGAATCCTGCCCTCATCAAAATAAGATTCATGAGCAGCCTGGACGTGCGTCCATTACCGTCAGTGAAAGGATGGATGTAAACTAGCTTGTAGTGAGCTAGGGCAGCATACCGGACGGGGTGCAGGCGAAGAGCTTCTTCAGAGTTAAGCCACTGCAAAAACTCATTCATTAGGATGAGTACTTCAGAGGGATGCGGCGGGACGTGGTTCCCCACAAACACTTGTGTGGCCCGAAAATGGCCTGCTTCGATTGGATCGACAAAGCCCATCACCCGCCTATGAATTTCCAATATGTCCCTAAGCGTCAAAGCGCCTAGCTTGTGCACCAAAGTGCTGTTGACATAGATCAATGCTGCGTCCAGGCCCAGTACCTCGTTATTCTCCACCAGACTTTTTCCACCAACTGCTAATCGTGTTTCTACGATTTGTCGAGTTTCCATCAGGGTCATTGTGTTACCTTCCAAACCTACCGTATGGTAAATGTGCAAAAAATAAGCCTCCTTCTTGATCTTCTTGAGTGACGAATCGCTGTCAGGAATGTTGATCAGGTGGTCTCTCTTGATGTCGATTTGGTTCAAGTGGTATTCGTCCAGTTCCTCGACCATAGGGAGCGTCCTCTGTCTGTTGACCAAGGCTTTGAGATGATCGGGACTGAGCGTGAGCGCTCTGGAGTACAACTGTTCTGCCTGCAGAACATCTTTCCCGTGCTCTTCCAGGAATTCGCCATAGTGGTTCAAGATGTCTGGATGTGTCGGATTCAGTGCAAAAGCATGCTGGAATAGCTTCAATGCCTTTTCCTCCTTTCCACTATGGCGCATTTCCAAGGCCAATCGAAGTGAGGCTATAGATTCAGCCTCTAAACCTAAAAAAAGACAACAAGAAATGCTCATTAAACATCTGCTGGAATTGGATGAGGTATGGCATCAGACACCAACTGGTGCTGATCTCATTATGATGAAATACGTGAAATGAATATCCTTAAATACATACTAGTATCTTCCTTATCCTTGACCGCTTCCGAGCGCCGAACATGAAGTGCCGTTGTCTCCTCATGGACGATAGCTTGAACAAAGTCATCTTGGACGTCCAAATCTTGAGCCCATGGCAGGGTTCTTGCGCCTGCTGGCAAAGGTGGGTATTTTGAAAGTTCAAGCTGGACATTGTTTCTCTGTTGATCATGGACATTGTTGGACACAGGCAAGATGCGAAATAAATCAGGCAAGATCTGAATAAAAACGCAGGCGGCGATTCCAGCAAAGAACACACATAGAAATGGCAGCAGACGGTTGCTGTCCCTTAAAACTGTGCGCTTCAACCCATTCGCTCTCTCAGGAGCACGCATCCGATAAAACAACATCGAAAACAGATAGAACAGCATGAATTAACGGTTCTTGCATCGTTCAGCAACTATTCGTATACGTTAAAAGTGAAACACGTCGGTCCATTGGATGTTTTTGGTAGTCCAGTCCACCCATTGAACGCGCTAAAATACATGATGCAATATACGCACTTATGTGTCCTCCATATGGTAAAACCGATAGACAAACGTATTGAAAATTAGATGAATGTGGCACAATTATCACACCATCTGGCACCGCTTGGTAACAGGTTGTATTTGTTACTATCAAACATTACTTTTTTTAAAGACTAGAATCACCAACACGTCATTTCACAAAATTCCAGAAATTACCATGGCATGTAGTAGAAGCGCCTTTTAAGAAATAGCAGACAGCATAATACAGGGTTAGTCAAAAATAGAACCTTACATTACATTAACATGCATTATGGAGCCACGTCCCCATTTAACGGTTACCTTTGTCTATCTAAAGTATTTAATTAAGCCCTTTGAATAGCAAAACAAAAAAATTGAATTGGCAATGATGAGTTATGGTAGCTAACAAGTTGATCATAAAGCAATAAACCGATCTTGTAGATCATTTAAAATTAATATTCACAGTTGAAACAATTTTATTGTAATAAACTTGTTTAAAACATTTTATAAAATGATCATATAAATAAGAGTTGTCAACCGAAAACATGTCCTTTCAGCATGGTGTTCATTGTAATTTGGATAATCATTTGTACAATGTGCTGCTTTTCTGTGCTTCTGCCTAAAAATTGTAAAAAAAACATTGCATAAACAGAGGGTTTATCATAAACAAGAGGGTGTCCAGTACATTTTCTGAAAAAATTTAAGAATTTTAACCTTCATCCCTTAAATTTTCAAGGACCCCTACCATTTTTTTCGAATTATGGAAGTTTCCTTACCGAAATTTACAAGAATCCTAAATTAACCAGAGGTATTTTTTATATCTAAAATTAAGATGTACTTACAGCTACTTTGTGGGCCACTTCTTCCAAAACAGTTTTGTACTTGTTTTCCATGGGTTCCAGCTTTGATTGATTCACTTCCAGTTGCTTTACATTAGCTTTACCACCCAATTCCATCATAGAGTTAAACTTTGGCACCTAATGAATTGACATATTTAACCAAAAACGTTTTCTTCATCCACTACAGTTAGGATAAAATATACTAAAAATAAATATTAATGTAAAACTAATTTTAAAAACTTGCCTCGTGCGGTTGAAGAAGAGAGATTGCCGTGCCATTCCTTCCTGCTCTTGCAGTGCGGCCAACACGGTGAATATATCCCTTGATGAAATGTGGCATATCATATGAAACAACATACCGAACGTTTTCGATATCCATACCACGAGCTAAATAATCGGAGCAAACCAATCTAGAAGGAAAGATAAATCGATTAAGTACATCCAAATCTGTAGTAACAATAAATAAATTCTCTCTTAATTAAAATTCTTCAAACAATTAAAACTTACACGTCAATTAATCCTTGGGCAAACTGCTCCAATATTTTTTTGCGATGCCGAACATTAAGTTGAGCAGAGCATTCTTGAACTTTAACTCCTCCATACGATGATAACAGAAGGAATAGTCTACAAGAATTTTAGTGATTAAAAATCCAGACACGGTTTCCTTTCCTTCAATGTACAATTTCATTATTTGCACCTACCTGTGGCTGCTTTCCAGGGTATTCGTGAAACAAAGTATGTATCGATACTTCAAATGGTGAATAAAATGCAAGAGGACTAGCGGCTTTAATTCAAGCTCACAACTGACGTAGAATTCCTTGAGCTCCTTCGGTGTGACAATGTGGCCAAAGTATTGATCGGCAGCTGTCTCGTTGTTGATTTGACCAGGGGCAAATAGCTTTGGTTGGAAGAGTTTCAGCTTTTTAATTTTCTCAGGATCATGTGTTAACGTTGCGGAAAATAATAATTTTTGAGGCTAAACAAATGTAAGACAAAATGCAAAGTAATTATTGTAGAACCACATGCTAAGGCAATCCTAAAGTTAAGTTTCCAAATGTCTTTGGTCACTCGCATAACCCATAACCTTTACAAACTAAATAATATAACATGCATCCCATAACTGATCAAAGAAACTTACCACATGGCGCAGGTCTCTGAGTCTAAATTACAATAAAAATAATAATTAATGCAAATATTGAAACTAATTGATGAATGGAATGTGGATTAAAAGATAATTTACTTAGATGGAATGAGTGGTATGGTGCCAATAGTTTCCTTTCCTTCATAGACACTTTGTTCAACATGATTGAGCCAACCTTGTTTAATTTGTTGCATAATGCGATCAGCTTCATCAATTACCTATAAAGAATTACATATATTAGCGATATTACTTATCGAAATCTTGTGAAAAAATAAACTAACTTACAATGAATCGAAGATTTTTAAGCGTAAAGCCAGGTGTTTTTGTGATGTGATCAACAAGGCGACCAGGAGTACAAATCAATATATCAACCAAACTATGATATCCCCTATACCTAAATTCAAAAAATTAGCAGACAATAGAAGTTAGTATTATCAAAATATTATACCCTTGGAACTCTCGGCAACACTATCTGGCTTTGAAGTTCAAATGCTTACCCCTTTCTAACTAATTCAGCTTGTTCAGCTTCAAATCTTGCTTGTCCAACAGCAAGCCCAACCTAGAGAAAGTTAAAAATTAGCTACAAACTCTGTAACTAACAAGCTCAACATTTATTCAAGATGTTTAGCATCTGTATGCACTAACCTGCAATCCGCTACCTTTGCAGTATGTGTGAAATACGTTATGCACCTGCATGGCAAGATTGACAACTGGCAAAACAATTAAGGCCCTTATGGAGCACACTACACGCTGACGTAATGCCTGTAAAACAAAAATGTGAGAAATGCAATGAAGACAAGCAATTAAAATTTAGTTTCAAAATGCATTGTGGAAATGTAGGAATTAATTACTTGTATTATAGGAAGGGCAAAAGCAAGAGTTTTTCCACTTCCAGTTGGGGCAGAAACGCATAAATCACTCGGCCTATAGCCTGTTTCCTGGATACTTTCAAGCAGCCATGGAATTGTTTCCGACTGCACCGGAAAAAAGTTGTGAATTCCATTTTCCTTAAGCAGGGCAACAAGGGATGGATCTAGTCCTCGAAGTTCGGACACACCAGTTAACTCTTTGTGCAAATCAATGGAAATGACACTAGCATCTGCCATCCAATAGGGAACCACTTCTTTTATCTATGTTTTCGAGAGGCAATTAAAATTAGTTAAAGTATTTTGCCATCTTGAACATCAATACAAATAAAATGGTTTTCAGATCTGCACTAACCTTCTGTGATGTTTGGTTCTTTATTTCTTTGATGACGGTGAAACCAGATTCATCCCATTCTTTAGTTTCTGCCTCTGGAATTTAAATAATACAACTTTTAATCAAAAAGAACATTCAGATGGATTTCTGATGTCTACAAAAGATACCCACGCATTTCGAGGATAATTTAAAAAAATATGATTGTAACACATCTGCCTTCAAAATATCATAAATTGTTTACCATCAACTTGTAGAAGAGATTTCTTAGTCTTGACTCTTTTTTTCTTCTTGCCTATTTTGCTGGTTGGTTCTTTTTTGTCAATTTCGTCTTTTTTGCTTTCAACATCATTTTCTTTGGAATCTGTAATATCTTTCTTCCTCTTTTTCTTTTTCGGAGTTTCATTTTCTGATGTTTTAAATGAAGAATCTTCGGTTGTATCTGAGATTGTTTCAGGAAGTTTTCGTTTTTTCTTTTTTTCATTTTTTGCCTTTTTGGAAGATGGTTCTGAAACCACATCTTCTTGATTTGAAGTTGTTGGTGGAACTTTCTCGCTGGATTCCCTTTTTCTCTTTAGTTCCCGTTCTTGTTTTCTCTTTTCTGCTTGAATGCGTAATTTCTCTAAAATATCTGCACTCTGCTGAGGTACTTCATCTTCCAAAAGCCTATATTTTGTTGAAAAATATAAAGAAAATTAAACCGGTTTCCATAGGTCTTATTTCGTACATTGATGTATAGGTTTGAGTGTTTCCAACAACAGCTACAAATTTGAAAATATACTGGAAGACAGGACAAAATAAAAATAGCATTGGTATTTGTAGGGAAGCTCGTATTATCAACACTTAATCAAACACACAACCAACACTTCAAAAGGAAATGCTGGCAATTTATTTTCAAAAATTTTCCATTACTGAATTCAAGAAACAGCATTCTTGTTAAGTTTGGCTAATTTCCATGTGTCACGTATTTACCTCTCAGTATATATTACCTTGTCATCCCATCTTATTGGGATTTTTCCATGCACAGGTTATAAAAAATCAAGTCTTTGGGCGTTTTTCAAAGTAACCCTCGCAATTTTTAGCACATTTGGACCAATGAAACGCAATGGAAACAACCCCTCCCTGGTCAACTACCGTTTGACAGGGAAAAAACAAACACCAGTCTGGATTCCATGTACTATAAATCAGATTTAAGGCAATAAAACGCATGGCCAATCCTGTTAAAAGAGAAAAAGCACGACGTGTTTCTTTACGCAACTGTGCACTGACCAAACGTGTGCTTAAAAACAGTTTTATATGACCGCCACAAGAAATTCTTGGGCACCTATCCAAATAAGCATCGTTGAGTCCTCTCATTTCGTTTACTACGTTACCCATCAGCAAATAATAACAATAAATACATATCAATTAATTACCTGCTAGCACCAAATAGCTCCATTCTCCTCCAATTTCTTATTTATGTTGGTTTTACAATTCTAATGTACAACTAAAATTAAGAAACCAAACTCAACTACAACCTCGTGGCCTAAGAACACATTTTTAGGGTTAACACACAACCACGTGGTGACTACATCGACTTCTGGCGCCATCTGGGGACTGTTCTACCTTCGCAGGTCTACGTGCAAAACTAAGCGTCAAAAATTGCATGACCTAAAAATATTTATGCATTGAAGGAGAAAAAAAGCAGAATTTACCAGTTTGTGTTTTGATATCATTTTACCTAACATTTCACAAATCCAGTTTTTATTTTCAATTATGTCATAAGTTGCTATTCATTGATTTCATTGAAAATTAATTTAAACAAAATCTATTAGAAAACAAAAATGCAAGAAATTGAGCCGTGGAACTTTCCGGATTTTAAAAAAAACTATAAATCGAAATCAATATTTTATAAGTACATATTTAGTCTGAAAAATATACTGCGAATGACGATGCCATGTCTGTAGAATCTGACATTTGTGAAAATGTCAGAACATTTTTCATTTATTAAATATCAGAGGAAGCATTCAAATATTACCATTTAAACTATACTGTAGTTTAATTGAATTTTAGTTTAATCCTTGTTCTGTTAATTAATAATTACGCAATTAATTTAACCGATTAAAAAAAGAATAACAATAAAATCGGTTGAAATATATAGTGCGTGGTCATGATGAGGGTGCACACCTATTCACTCTTTAATTCATCTTTTAATCATCGGCTAAAATTAATTGCATGATCATTAATTAAAGAATAATTTAATTTCAAACTTTTTTTATTTTGTACTTGCTTTGTTATCCTCTATTTTTTAACACAAGAAAAACAAAACAATGTATGCTGATATTTTTTATCATATCAAATCAAATAACGACGATAATAACGATAACACCCTTTAAATCTGTTCAGTCAATTCAGTCAACAATCTCTTTATCTTAAATATTAATTAATTTTTAGGCCGATCCAATTTGTGAATTTGATTAATTTTATATATGCTGTTTTTACAAATTCAACTTAAAGTTCAACACGGTTGCATGTGATGTATTCTAGTAGTTTAAAAGTTTCACCGTCTAACATTTTTCCATTGTTGGTGTTTAGTATGGGATTCATCTTCACCTTAAATAAATATTTAAAGAACTAAAAAAGTGTCATGCTATTGTAATCTACTAGCTGTTTAACTGCTTGCTAATACATGCTAACTAACTGGTCACAGGCTGAGCAATAACGGCGTGTTGTTGAATCATTCCGACTCTTCTAATAAACTGACTCTATTAAAAGAGGAGACTAAATAAAACTTTTCTCTGCAAATTGCCAAAGATGGGGAACTTGAGCGCGTCACTTAGCCAACTATACATACTGTTAGTTTATGCAATATTTCACATTCTGGTCTAGGTTCCGCGATTGCAGCCTACTCTCAACTTGCAATTGGGAAATGTAAAAAAAAAAATAACATTGAGTGTAGTTTATTTATTTAGATTTTTGATGAAAATGAGAATTTCTGTAATATTTCATCATATATTTTCTCGCTAGAAATGTTGCAAGGAGAGAAATGGCGAAAATGCGAATTTTGTGTTTTGTAACTGAACAGATTTTAACTACAATTTGTATAGTGTCCTAAATTTGAAACTTTAAAAA
>JAUJYV010002026.1:0-14185 GCA_033995625.1 Ophyiulus pilosus
GCAGTTTTTGATATTGAAGACATTTTTATTTTAAAAAAATGACAAAACTGTAATTAAACGTCAGACGGCCACAGTTCAGTTGTTATCCCAGTATCAGTTGGAACCATTGTAATTTCAACTCAAATGAACTTTCACACACGCTCTGGCTTGATTTTACTTATTTTTTTTGCTTGTCTGTTATTATATCCTTGCTGAAATTTGGACGTTGACAAACCGACATGTGTATTAATGACGATCAATTAAAAGCGTTTGACTTGTTTAAAAGACTAGACACATATACACATTAGTCAATTTTTCATCTGAAACCAACATGAATTAAAAATCCATAGCTTGACAGTTCAAACATGGCTGCGTCCATATTACCCTAACGCTGCCATATACCCATATTAAAGGCTCATAAGCCACCAGTGGGTGCTGAACCAGAATAGGCTTTATTACAGCGGACAGACATGGTTACCAATGATTTTTAGAACACCTTGTTTATTATAAAATATTTATAAGAAACGGATAATTCATTCAACTTAAACATGGTGTCTAACTAGGGCGTCCATTTGAAACAAATTGATTGGCAAATATCGACACGCGTCTCTTCGGCCGTGATGATGACGTTATTCGATGCTATTTTGGCCTTATAAACTGCATTCAATTTCATTTTGTCAGGCCTGGCAGCTTTGAATACGACTATTATTCTGATCAAGGCTATCAGGAAAGTCACAAAGTATGTGAGCAAGTCCCCGCAAACATGTTAATGTACCAGAAAAATAATCTGGAATTGGCAACTGTACAAAAAGCACACCAGTGACGGGGGAACGAATCACCACCATCAGTTAATTTCGCTACATTAAAATTGTCAAAACTGTTAAAATTTATAAAGACTACGTCTTAGCTTTCACTTTTTATTTCTGCATGTTACGATTCAGGCATAAATAAGACAGCAATAAGGTACGGTTATTAAGTCTATTTGTGTTTATGATAATTTTTATCAGATGTTGACGAAATTTTTCTTGAATCCATTGAACTTTTTTTTTACACAGAAACGTAAAAATGCACAACTTTTTGAGTTTATTGTAAAACACAATTCACACACCTTATGTGAGCTGACTTTTGTTGGATTACTGTAAGTTCATCTTGTTTTGGTAATGGGGTTCTGAGAATACTTTTAAAGAACTTTTTATGTACGGTGCCACTTGTTGTCGCACTTACATCATAATGGATTGACGAGTTTACTTGTATCCGTTTATGACTTTTATGACTTCTACCGGCTTACTTACTACTGCATGTTACAGCACGTAGAGTTAGAATGACTTGTTTGGTGGTGCCATGTAGTGGAAAAATAAGGCAACGGAATGATGGACTACCCATTTGTCTAGACTCTTTGGAAGTTTTTATATGCGCTTAATTGAAAATTCAAAAAGACTTTTTCAAAACCAGAGATGTAATTAACTGCGAGAGCGTTAATTAATTGCATCGTATTACAATGCAATGTGTCGATGGAGTGTTCTTCACAATGAATTGAATGGATGGATCTAAATGTGCGTGCATGTTTAGCAATTATTTTTACCAAACTTTTCTGTTACGAAACAATGTGTTTAGATAAGAAAGAAACCATTAATTTTCTTGTGTTAGTTTTTGGATAACTGGTGTGGTTTAATTGACAATTTTTTTCTGTTTAGTTCATCATCAGCTCTTTCACAGAATTTTGCGAATATTTGAGAATTGTGAAAAGCATGTGTCCGAAAATGTACATACGAGTACAAAAAGCATCAGATTTGTATGCCCTGCATTTTTTATAAACCCTCACCACTGCACATTTTGCAAACAATACAAGTAATATTATCAACCACGTTATTTTACTATTACAAAAATTCAGATTTTCTCCATCAGATGTCACATAAGTTGCGCGTTGCCTCTTTAACGCCCATTTATTGATACCGGTTGAATCTGGTTTAATAAGCCCCTCTCCATCCTCCCCCATCCCCTCAAACAGGGATTTGAAGGTTAATTCGATGGGTGCATGAAGTGATGATATGCAAATTGTTGCCAAAAAATACTAGGAAAAGTTTCCTCATGGAGCCACTTACAACGCCCTCTGGGTGTCATTAATCAAGCTGGTATTATAAAATGTCCTGCGTCTGGTAAAAGTCAGACACCCGGTTTTTTAAGTCTTTTTTTGAAGGTTAATTTTACGCAAAATTTGTCCACATTGTAAGATTCTGTCAGCGTTGCTATGTGCCAACGCTGCAAATAAGCCATAATGATGTGCTAAAAATAAAAGAAATTCGTTTTACTGCGGCGAAATGATCCGTATTAAAGATTCAGGTCATATCTTTTTAATATTTAATTGCCTTTTTTTCCAAGGTTTTCAGGCTTGGCTCCTATTGAACCCCTCCTCCAATCTGCAAATTGGTTTCATTTTGATAATGGAATACGTTTTGCGAAAAGTAGCGGTTTAGAGCCAAGACTGGAATATTAATGTGGTCCCCACGAATGTCACCGAAAAATTAAAAAGCTCTATGTATAGATAGAACAATGATTTTTAAAAGCAAGAGCTCAAATCACTTAAGAGAAATTGGCTTTATTTTCTGATTTTATAAATCAAAATATTTTGTTTTGGTGTATGCATTCATGCCAATTCTGTGCTAGACAAAATACACCAATTTTCTTCCTAACAAAACGTATATTAAAAATCACATTTTTAAACAGGAAAAAAAGCTGGAAAACGTTCGCTGTAGTATGATATTAAATCTTAATTATTCCTATTTTGAATTTGTTCAAACTAGTAATTAATATTTTTTAGATAATGTCTGTTGAATGTTCTGCTTCCTTTTATGGGTTTGCACATACATATTAACGACCAACCCAGTCTAGATGAACGCCTTGAAAACTGCTTTATACTGCTCAATCTGTCAGGTGATCTTAGTGTGGGGTGAAGGAACCAAAGGCTGAAACCAGCCAAAAATAGAAAAAAGTCATGTCACCAGTGGTAACGAATGTCAAAGCATTGAAAGACTATTTATACCAAAAAGAACCCGATGATGAAATTGATCAAAGATTGATGTCTTGGGTTTCATTTTTGTTTTATATTTTAGGGTCTTGTTTCAATATTGCAATATACGTACTTTCATCAACAAATTAATAGCGATATCACTCTTAGTTGAAACTTAATCTTTGCTGGAAATATTATGTTAATATCCATTGTCATGTTACCATTAATTGGTTTTACTATAAAGCTACTTGACGGATTTTTGAATGAAGGATTTACTCTGGGAACAGTGACGAAAATGCTACTTCCTTGTCGTTGATATGACAAAGAAGTTTTCTGTTTTGCAACCATGATGCATTTAAGTTATCAAGTTTTAGGAGGGGGACTAAACCAATATTAGTGTTGAAATACAAGAAAGTATGGTGGAATTAATGAAGTTAGAAAGTACGAAAAATATTCAAAACTAATATTTATATGTGCAATAAGTATGCAAAACACGTCTAATAGTGGACGTATTACAATTTAAATCTTGTTTGTCCATTATGACATATAGATAGTGACAATTTTTCTTACTGCTTGTTAATCATCATGATCGCAAACAAAGTGACATATTGCCCTTGAAAGTTTATGGAGATGCACTTGTCTAATCCTTTGAATTTCCCAAATCAAAGTGCATTTTCATCCTAAGAAGATCAAATTTGAACTTTCATGTTCTCCCATTGAAGTAATAGTTTATGTCGTTAACATCTGCTGACTTTTTTTAATTGTAAATCTGGTAATAAAGTAAGGTTAAATTTAACTGAATCCTAATTCACGATGGAAATGAATCGAGTCTATGACAACGTCAATGAGGCCTTGTTTAGGTTACTTTGCATATGCATGATCAAACCATTAAAAACTTTTCTAAATGGTCAATTGATCTATTTACTACTGTACATTAGGAAGCCATTATCCATTTTATAAAACTAATATACAGGATGTGCAAATCGAAACATAACCTATTGTAATTTGCCTTTGAATAAATTAGATTAAATTAACGTTTTGACGCCTAATACATTGAAAATGTCATTAGAGACTTTTGCAAAATTATTGTAAGCACAAGACACAAATACAGAAAAAACTCATTTCATTGTTTGTGCAGGTTTAATGGGCTTTAGATGACTCGGCGGAATGGATTTAATGATTATCATTAAAATACTCAAGATCAAAGTATTTGCATCTGGAAACCTCACTTTTCCCCCAAGAAAAAATGTGGGAAAATGTATAATGGCAAAGCTATTTTAGAAACCTATAGCAGTAACCTTGTGAAGTCGCTATGTAGGTGAAACGTCACGTGTCAACTTTTAGTCAATTAATATGCATCGTTTATCTAGACTTGACGTCAGGCCACCAATTGTTCCTTCTATTGGTGGTCAAGCCTGTGCAAAATCACGATGACTGCACTTAGTCGTTGCTAAAGCATAAAACGAAACGAAATGGCTTCGACTAGTGTTCATGAATACTAATACGAACCAAGGCGACCAACCTTCACACACCTGTTGAACCGCATTTTTCCACCAACCATTTGCAGTGTTTGACGACACACCTTTTACTGGTTTACCTCCAGCAAACAAGAGTAACCAATCTTAGTAAAATATTCAATAATTTTGTAGCTGCCCAAAGTATCGTGTTTCTGTATTATTCTACCTGTCACTATAATCTGAAGGTTATTTGTTACTTGTCAGTATTCTGTCTTGGTTCACTTTGCATCAGAGAATTTTTTTCTAACCAATAATGATAGTCCATGCAGGTTTTCATAATTTGATTCCTTGTTACTTTCCTTTTAAAACATATTTTGACTTCCTTAAGGGTAATTGCAAGAAAATTTCTCCGAATTTCGTCAGCGTATTTCATAACGCCAAAACGATACTTAATATTTTGTATATTCAATTCCGCGTTAGGGTTGATAAACACACTGCCGTGCATAAAGACTACATTATTAAGAATCATGTAAACATAACGTCATACATACGTTTTAATTGATAGTTGGTTTCTTTAAAATGTTATTGTTGAAACTTTATCTTGATGACGTTTCTGACATATGCAAGCACAAGGTGAATAAAACTAACCTCTAAACTAGTACATTTGTAGAAAAATTACAATATATGGATTTGCCAACTCTGGAGTAAACAAACACACATCCAGGATTTGATGCTGGTGTAAGTCTGCTTAAACGCAGAGATTTGAGCAAATGCTCTTATACGTACATCGGGATTTTGCTCCGCATTTTATTGCTTTAAATAATCCCATTATCTTGTTTGCAGATTGACTTTATTGCGCCATTATGAACCCATTGTGACAATCAGGCGTTAAAATAGTCTACCTGTTTTATGAATATGATGCTATTAAGGGAAACTGTTGGCTATTAGTATCTTGTTGCTTATAGTTTTGTAATTTCAGTTAGCCCACTGTCAAATAATGCACGAGGAAGTATAGTTCATTTAACGATGAATTGCTCTTTCAAAATAGATGTAATTGATGGTGTTAGATATGTTTTACGACATAAGTAGTTCTGCACCAGCTAATATTTGCAATTCAGGAACTTATTTGCAATAGGTTTCTTTAAAATAAATTCTGTCAAGTTTGTGCACAGGAGAGTGATGTCAAAGGTCAGGAGTTTGCGAGGTTGCTCGGATTGTTTTTCATTAACTGCACAAGGCCAGCTTTATACTGCAAGCAGTCACAACACTTCTTGAAAATTAATTATTTTTCCACTTTCTAAGACTTCTACTGCTAGACATTGTAATTGAATTAGGCTGGGACATTAATTTCCTGATTTGAAATTAAAGGGTTTCTTACTCATTGCATGCCTGTAGTCTTTTTTTGCCATGGCTTTCATGCTGATGGGAATACTTTTACATTTTGGATCAAATTTCTAGGCTTAAGATCCTTGGAACATTAGCTGCTGAAATTTGTCCCTGAATTTGCCTCAACAATGGCTGTTATGTTGACTGAAACCACAATGAAATTGATAACAAATTGCAGAACAAAACTATAGCAACAATGAACTTAGATTAAACGATAGCAAATCAAAACCTTTGTGAATAAATTATGTTTTATGGAAAACATGATTTTAACGTCACATTATATTTATGCAAAATTTGCAATGTGTATAAAATATGACCATGGATGACTTGCACATCGAAATTTCAAATCGTTTGGCAACAATCTTTATTTTCCTTAAAAAAAAGAAATAAAACGTGTATTTACGTTTGTTTGTATTGTACAAGTATTTGAAAGCATACATTGGCATATACAACGTTTACAAAAGATAACACACGTTTGCAGATATTTTTTGAATAGTCAGTCGAACCTCCTTTTGTGGGCATCCTCTTATTGTGTGCAAGCTGAGAATCTGGTAACAAGTTTGATACATTTTCCATTTAATGATTTTAATTTCGCCGATATGTTCGTGTATGACAATGTTTTATTAGAATCATAAAATGTCAAAGAATTACTTTAGCACAAATTATTAGTTTTCCTTGTACGTAATTAACATCATGCAAGTGCCTGGAGAATTTCACTTAATGCTTAACATTAACACCTTATTACATTTTAACGCTGGATTCGTGAAGTTAGTTAATTGCAATGCAATTACATACCACTTATAAAGTTATGAGGGATTCATTAAGATTCTGCAAATTGATTTCTTTTCTAAGATTTTACCGTAGTGCGGTTAAGAAGATATTGGTGAGATTTCAACAATTTCAATGCATTCAGAATGACCAATATAAAATTGTGGTTTTTTGCAGTAACAAGTTTACACTTATGACCATGTAGCTATGACAATAACAAGCAAGATAACATGTTTCATGTCTAAATAAAGTTCAGATGAATAAAGATAAGTTTTTTTCCCCCGCACAACTGTTTTACACCAAAACTTTAAGGCAGTTACGTTGTTCTGAAACCATAGTCATAAATGTATGTTCTATTTCTTGCATCATAACCTTCTTATCGTGGATTTTGTTGATGATTTTCCCCTGCCCACCTTCCGGAGGTTTTTCTGGGAACTCTGGGCGACACCCACTGCGAACTGTGTTCATAGAAATCGCATACAAGGAGGTTGTTTTTGTAATCTATAGATGCGTCCTGCGTAATATTTTATTCGTATCACGTGCTGACAACTGATATAAATTGGCTGTTTTTACAAAAACATCCAGCTGGTTTTATCTGCTGCTGACGAAGATTTTGCCCCCAGAAACTAGTTTGATGGGCTTGCCTGGCTGCCAGCCAATGGGAGATGAGGGTGGGTTCGTCTCGACCAATCAGGTGCCGACTTGGGGTCGTTGGGGTCAATGCGAACTATCAATGTCCATCATGTGTTTGGTGACGTCACTGGAAGTTGCTGTTTCGGGGGACTCCTCCCACTTAGATCTGGTGCAAATTAGTTTGAATGTCTAATCCAGAGGAAATTTGTTGGGGTGGGGATGACTGAAATTTGGTATATATACGAGGCTTGAACGTGGTAAAATGTCATACCTTTGGAGAAGCTCGTCCAGAAGCTGGCAGCTGATATATCAGTTGAATTTTCGAGTTTGAAGCCAATATGCCGAGTTTGTTGGAGAATCCTTGCAATGGGAAGTCTCAGGAGAAACTCCCTGAGAATGAACTCAAAAAACTTACTGCTGAAGCAAATGAAAATGACAGGTAAGGACATTTTCATATTCATGTATCGCCTCTTTGTTTTTATTAATTTTTCTAAAATATTTATTGGGGTGCATGTTGATTAAGAGAAATGTTAATTGCTGGAATCATATCATCTTTTTATGTTACATTTCAAACAATATGCACATATATGTTATTCGATTTGCTCATTGTTATGCTCATTCACTTACTGTGTTTGTTAGACGACTTGATCAATGCTCAATTTTGTAGTAATTTTGGCATCTGTTGACGAGTTATTATGTTATTTGCTATTCCTCAAAAGAATAGTCAGTTTTTTAACAGACGCCCCAAAGTACCACCAAGGATCTCCAGGTGTTCTGCTGAACTTTGGGTGGAGGGCTATGCTTCTAAACTCTTTTTTTCTTTTTTTTTTGCATGACATAAAATATCGTGAAATTATTATATTTTTCTCTGTAAAGCTACGAAAATTCCCTTAAATGATTCTGTGGATATACTGTTTTTATAGCAGGGTGCTCCAGCTTTTCATACCTGAAGTGCCACACTGTAATTATATAATGATCGCAAAACTTATTTTCTAAATGTTTTTTTTTTTGTTTTTTTGCATAAACAAACGCGTAGGTGCACATTTATCAAGAGTAGAATTTTATGCAAGTTATTAAATATATTATGTAAACAATGATCCAAATTGAATGTGTAAGGATTTAAAGTTTTTCCTCGTGGCGATGACCGCGTGTTAGATCACCCTGTTTTATAGGAATTTGCTTCTATATTTCATAAATTGTGTCCGGAAATTATATACGTACAGTCACAAAACGAAATTTTATAAAGCTGCGAAAATTTTCCTTTTATGTTGGTGGAATGGGTTGGATAACTTTGGTTTTACCATCAGTTTTGTTCCTAAAATCCCTTTTATAATTCCTGGAATTCTCCAAAAAATCCTGATTTTCTGATATATCAAAACGTTTGCTTAGAAAGTAACAAAAGGTCGCTTGCTCGATAGTGTATTGAAACCTTGTACTCTAGTGCTGATATTTTCAAAGGAATGCATCAATTGGAGAACCAAATGAATGCAAGCTGAAATACTAATAATTATCGTCCCTTGAAAGCGCATTTATTTCTTCAACATTCAGTTTTTTCCTTATTATATTAAAAGCAAATTTTAGAAATTAAATATAAAATCTAAGTGAAAGTTTGTCTGGTTTTCTTTTTCGTTTTAGTTTCTCGAAACTTGCAACCCAGCAGATAAAACTCCAGTTGGGCAATGGATTAATCAACTCTGGAGTTAGAAATCTGAGCGTTGTCCAAGGAAACCTGAGCCATCTGCCTAATAAAGTAATTTAGAAATCGTTTTATTCATCTGCATAACCACAAAAAAAGAACGTTTATTAACATGCGAAAAATAAATAACTTAAAAGGTTCGACTATACGTGGAGAAAAATGCCAAAATCTGCCAACCTGACAGCATTCATATTTGCGATGGTAGTGAAGCCGAGAACAAGCATTTCATCAGTCTCATGAAGAACCAAGGAATGATAGAAGAACTGCCAAAATACGAAAACTGGTAAGCTAGTATTTCCATTGTTGTAAATGGAGTAATGCTTCCGAAAAGAAAATTTTGCTTTAAATTTGACTAAAATGCTTTAAATTCTAGTTGGTTGGTGCGAACTGACCCAGCAGATGTTGCCAGAGTTGAAAGCAAGACTGTCATCGCCACCAAAAGCAAACGTGATACTATTCCTACTCCTAAAGATGGTGTCAAGGGCACTTTGGGTAATTGGATGGCCCCCGAAGAGCTGCAAAAAGCCCTTGACGAGCGTTTTCCCGGCTGCATGAAGGGCCGGACGATGTTCGTTATCCCGTTCAGCATGGGGCCGTTGGGATCACCGTTGTCCAAGGTGGGCATTGAATTGACTGACTCTGCATACGTGGCCGCTTCAATGAGAATCATGACTCGGATGGGTCAGCCCGTGCTGGACTCGTTGGCTAATGGGGAATTCGTCAAGTGCCTTCATTCCGTAGGACAACCGTTGCCTATGAGCAGTAAGTTGATCTTAAATTTTTTTTTTGGTTTAAAGTGGTAGTTTTCCACATTTTTTGTAACTTTCCATGTTTGAAATGACTTATGCGATATATATATATTTAGTGACTTGTACCATTAGATAATGCGTGTTTCATAGAACTAAGTGGTAAAAAACGTAACTTAAATGAATGTGGGGAGGGAGAAACACAAGAAAACATTTACTGGCACATAACAGCCTTATGGCGTTTTGGGTCAAAGATTTTGCAGTTGGCAAGTTTTTTTTTTAACACTAAAATATATTCCTCCCTCAAATTTAGCTATATTTCATTCAAAACGTTGTCACGTTTTCTCACAAACTTGTCTTAAATGAGTGAATTTTAATTGTTTTTGAAATCGCTGAATACAAAATTTGCTGTAAAATTCATCTTGACGATAACTCGATGATGGTTTGTGTTCCAGAACCAGCCATCAATAATTGGCCCTGCAATCCAGAGAAGACGATAATAAGTCACCTGCCCGAGAGCAACGAAATTTTTTCGTTCGGTAGCGGCTACGGAGGAAATTCCTTGTTGGGAAAAAAATGCTTCGCGCTTAGGATAGGCTCTATTTTGGCCAAGAGAGAAGGATGGCTGGCCGAACACATGCTGGTCAGTTTGAATTTCACGTTACGTTTCAGCAGTGCAAAATGTTTAATCCGGTCTAAGCTAGGTTTTTTTGATCTTTCAGATTTTAGGAATAACCAATCCCAATGGAGTCAAAAAGTATTTTGCCGCAGCTTTTCCCAGCGCTTGTGGAAAGACCAATTTGGCCATGATGACGCCTGCTTTGCCCGGATACAAGATAGAATGCGTCGGAGACGATATTGCATGGATGAAATTCGATTCGCAAGGAAGACTTAGGGCAATCAATCCGGAAAACGGCTTTTTTGGTGTGGCTCCTGGTAAGAAACCATTTTAACTGTTTTGAAAAAAAAATAAAAAAAATACTGCTTGCTTTATGTGTCCTAGGCGCTTATTTAAGGAAATTCTTGCTTTTAGGCACATCGAAGAGCACCAATCCAATTGCGATGAAAACAATCATGAAAAACACTGTGTTCACCAACGTTGCTAAGACCAGCGATGGAGGCGTGTTTTGGGAAGGACTGGAGAAAGAAATTCCAGTCGACAAACTGAAAGTCACAAGCTGGTTGGGAGACCAAAATTGGGAGAAATCTAGCGGGAAACCAGCTGCTCATCCTAATTCAAGGTGCGAAATCAGTTGTCTCACTTTTCACGGAAATAAAAATTGCATTTTATAACCTTGCATTGTTCGGTTCCAACAGATTTTGTACTCCGGCTGGCCAGTGCCCCATCATCGATCCTGCTTGGGAAGACCCGGAAGGAGTTCACATCGAGGCCATATTATTCGGTGGTCGAAGGCCCCAAGGCGTACCACTCGTCTACGAAGGTTTTGATTGGAAACATTCAGTGTTTATCGGATCGTCAATGAGATCTGAAGCAACAGCGGCAGCTGAATATAAAGGTAAACAGATTCGGCAGCATTTGCTACTTTTTTCAGCTAGGGCCCTCCATGTGCACTTTAAGCATTTTCAATTCAATTTCCAGGAAAAATGATAATGCATGATCCATTCGCAATGCGCCCTTTCTTCGGCTACAACTTTGGTCACTACCTTTCACATTGGCTGAGCATGGAAAGGAAGCCCAATGCACAACTTCCGAGGATATTTCACGTGAATTGGTTCCGAAAAGATGCCCAAGTAAGTCGACCCGTGTTTTTTTATAACCGAATATCTGTAATTGAAACTCAACATGAAATACTAACGAACATTAACTTGCTTCCGAAAGGGAAACTTTTTGTGGCCCGGATTTGGGGAAAATGCCCGCGTGCTCGACTGGATTTTCCGACGAGTAGAAGGTCAGGACTGCGCCCAGACGTCACCTATCGGCTACATCCCAAAGTCGGATGCGTTAAACCTGGATGGAATTAAGGACCAAGTAAATGTAGATGAACTTTTCAGCATTCCTAAAGACTTTTGGCTACAAGAAGTAAGTTTGTTGCAAATATTTGTTACAATATTGCAAATATTGTTTTGATTGTGGATTATAATTAACTTGTATTGTTTTGTTATACCAGGTTAAGGAGATAAGGAAATATTTTGATGAACAAGTGAATAACGACCTGCCTAACGAAGTGGCCTCTGAACTGCAGAAACTCGAGGAAAGAATTAAACAATCTTAAAACAATTCGGTTCAGGGTTTGGGGTTAATTTTTCTGACTATTACAATCGTTTCTGCAAAAGACGTAAATATACAGTACAATGATAGCCGTGGTATTCAATATCTTTTGCATTATTGGACGTATTTGTATTTGATGCAACGAGTTTGCCATTTTTTAAAAATGTTGTTGGTCGTTGACGTTTTTTAAACCACTTTGCACCATAAGGAGGCGAGATGTTCAATTTCCTATTTATTTATTACCTTTACTGCTGTTCACTTCTTTCTTGCTTTACCTTCTAATGTATCGTTCACTTTCTTCGGTTGAAAATCTCGGATGTATTTTTTGCATTTTCTATGTCTCAAATAGTTTGTACGAGTTCTTGGAATTTTAACAAGAGTATGGAATATATTTTTGCATTTATAATAAAAGTTGAATAAAATGTCTTTCAAACCTATGTTGTGTATATGTTGTGTTATATTTATAATATGATTGAGTTGAAAACGTCATCTTACATGTTGTGCAGTTGAACAATATTGGGAAAAAAGTTTACTTAAGATCAAAAGCAATAACCACTTATAATGAATTTTGAGTTATTTTTGGATTTCTCTAAAAAAATAAAAAAAAACTCCTTGCCAAGTATGACAAATCCAGTTGTATTGAAAATCTACGTTGGAATCAATCTGGAAGTTTAGAAATGGGTTTGAATTTGTAGTGCCTTGGAAAAGTCAGGAATTATGCTAGAAATTTCTACCCCCGTTTGGGAAATAAAAAAGTAAAATAACATTGGAAAATGACTCTTTTGAAAAATAACTTGGTATTTGTTGTGGGAGAGATCCTTGAAATCTGCATTTTATTGATGGTTATACAATATTTAATGCCAGTGGTATTATGAAAATTCGTTTCAGTAAGTCCTAGTCCTCATTTGTTACATCTTCTGTAAAACAAATTTCAGCTGGCATTAGGTTTCATTCTAGGAGTGTGAGAAAGCAGGAAACGAAAAAAACGAAGTGTCTAAGTTTTGGAATGTTATTTAAATACTGTATACTAATGCAGAAAAATTATGTAATTTATTGTCAGCAAAAACAGCGTTCATGTTGAAAAATAGATACTTTTTAATGGAAATCATTTTTTTTACTGTAAAAAAAAAGCTTTTTTAACAAAAACAAATTTAGTATTTGTGTCCATTACTTTCTGATGTATCAATTCATAGCTAGGGATAGTTCTCACATTTCATGTCGAGAGCATTAAAAGTTCTACAATTCAATTAATTATATCTAGCACACCTCAAACGGTTTTAACCTTAACCTTAAAGGCGTTTTAATCTACAATCGGTTTTTCTTTTCATTTAAATGATTTTTTATCTATTTTACCTTCTTCCTCAGATGGTTTTCCTGTTGTATATGCTTCAATAACCTCAGTAATGTCCATAGGTGCATCGTCGTATATTATATATTCGACCCCAGTAGCGTTCTCATAATTTTCTGCATATAAGCTTGCTTGCTCATTATCAATTGGTTGTGCCGTGATGACAAGCATAATAGCCATAAAGAATATAATCAAAGAGCTTTTCATGTTGCTGTTGTCTTTAAATTATCGAATAAACGTCTGCTGATAGATATGATTTAGGCCAGAAATTGTAATGTAATCACATACGTTCGAATGTGATGTGCATTTATAGCAAAATAGGAATCCTCGTTAATTAATTTGAACAATTGAGTCCTTTATAGGAAAGCAGTCACATATATCATGACAACAATGGCAATTGTTAAACAACAATGCATGAAATGTCAGATTTTCTTGTAAATTAGATATGCTGACAGAATCTGAATAGATATAGTGTTTTAAAATCATGGATATAGTCGTAAATTGAATACCAATCAAATTATTCATATAGTAATCATATTCCCTCATTACAGCATAGGAAAAAAAAACATTTTTAGTGAAACTGTAATCCTAAATTTGCAGAATTCTCACGATTTTTTATTCATTAACTAAACGTATTTGTAATGATTTACAAACTCTTTAAGCTACAGGCTTTACAGCTTTTAGAAACCTGAGAAGGAAGTTAGAAACACATTCTTGGAGACAAGCAAGTGTCTCCTCCCGTGTTTGGAAAACAATAAAATAAAATAACATTGTAATATGACTCTTTGGAAAAATAATTTGGTAATTGGTTGTGGGAGAGATTCTTGAAATCTGCATTAATTTTTTACAGCAAATTTACTACACACCCTGCAGTATTCTCAAGGAATTTTAGGAATCAATAATAAATATAACATAAAAGAACCAATTAGTAATGG
>JAUJYV010002027.1:0-14166 GCA_033995625.1 Ophyiulus pilosus
GCGAAATATTTGAATATAGTGCCATTTTTTACCATCCAACCAAAAATTATGATATTTATGTCAGTATTTGGATAGCAAAAAAACTGCATTCCTATACTGCAAAAAATCTGCCATAAATTTGCATTTTTTTCACGGTAAATACACCATTTTGTACCAATTTTTATCAAACGTGAATAACATCAAGATAGCGATTATTTTGAATCATATTTCCAATGTTAACACCTGTCAATGCATAAACCATAATTATAATAAACATATAAGTTATAAAACGTATCAAAAAAAGTATAAAAACAGTATCAAAACAGTATCAAAACAGTACTAAGATACCTACCAAAATACCACTCCACGACGTCATATTTGACCAGAAAATGACGTTTTTGTGGCCAAAGAATGACATCATCAGGACCAATAAATGACATAAATTGCATCATTGTTAATTTGGGGGTGAAAGCCGAAATTGCAATAAGAAAATTCTGTCTTTCCCCCTTTTCTCCCCCATGATTGGTTGTGATCAGTTGATATTGTCTCAATTGGGTTGGGGGTCAACACCACTGTTTTTAGGACCCTTTTATTTCTCATTTAGTGTACTGTTTAAGTCCTATATTAGTCCTAATATAGGGCCTTATTAAGGGAAATGTCTGGATTTGGTTACCACAATTATTAAAAATAACTTGAGGTATTTTATTGAGTAAATTATGAAATTCTAAAGTTACATTTATAGCTGCCATAGCATCACGCCATAGCAACAGTTAAGTTAAATTTATTTTTTCAACTTGCAGCTATATATACAAAAATATGCAGGATGGATCTGGCGTTAATATTTGTAAAAAATCGTAATTAAAATTCACAAAATATATGGATCTATCTTGTTTATTACATTGAATTTACATAATTGGACGATTATGAAATCATAATATACATCATTTACATATTTGTTTTCATTAAAAAGTTTAATTTGTAGTAAATTTTAGGTTATATTAAGTAGATTTTCAGCTAAAATTTAAGGTCATGCAATTGAAGGTTTATTCAATGTTTACAGAAAAGGAATAAAGAAATTATATGTATTATGATTTAATAATTGTCCAATTATGATAATTAAATAAGATAAACAATTTGGATGGATATATTTAGTAAATTTCAATTTTAATTTTGAGTTTTTAAAAATAGAAACCATAAGTTCATCCCACATGATTTTTGCATATAAAGCTGCAAGTTGAAAGAATAAAATTAACTGTTGCCATGGCTTGATGCTATGGCCAAAATGAAACTTAAGAAATGCATGATCTGGGCCTTAAAATTAGGCCCTGAATTGCAGCCTTAAAATGAGGCCCTAAATAGGGACCTAAATATGAGGTCCCTAAATAGGGATTTTAAAATTAGGCCCAGAAATGGACCTTAAAATTGGGGACTAAATTAGACCCAAAATGTGGTCCAGAAATGCACATTAAAATTAGAGCCTAAATTAGACCTTAAATACATTCAGCACAACCCTGGTTGGTATACTACTTAAGGAGGAAAGGAGTGTGTGTGAGGGGGGGAGATAAAAATATTCCTTTAATACAACCTTGCCAAAGTAGGAGATAGGGTATTTTTATAATTTGAGCCTTCCACTCCCTCTAGATATTAAAATGACCCAACTTTACGTCATTTCGTAATATTTTTGCAAAAAAATGACGTCATGAAGGTTTCAACTGTATACCCAAAGGTTACCAAAATGAAACGTTCTAAGGTTTCACTGTGATACCTACAGTAGGTATCTTTTGCACCCGATCAGACTTTAAAGATACCTGCATTTTATACTTTTATTATACCCCAAAAATACCTTTATTGAAACTTTTATGAAACTTTATTGATACTTCACTTTTTTTTGTAAGGGTACATACCAGGAGGACTTGCAATTTTTTCCAGCCAGTACTTGTAAGTATCATTCAATTCAGTATCAACCAAATTGTTTGAGCTGGTGTTGACATTGTTGGTTAATGTTTACTCGAACATCATAGAAATGGCAGATGATAGTTGGACGTTTCCATAGATAGATGCTTTCGTAATTCCAATTTTTAAAATTTATTCCATTGCAAAAGTGACGCCTAAAATGTCCAAGAAAGAATATAACAGGAAAAGGTAGCTAAAAATAGTTATAGGTATACTAAAGATCTAAAAGTTGCACTAGAGGGTAGGATTGAATGGTAAGAATAAGATTCAAGTTATTATTTGATGACAAATAGCATGCTCTAAAATACTTTATTTATAAGAGTTTTACCAACATCATCCGCTTGGTCGTTTCTTCCAAGCATTTGTCGAATAGATCCAAACAAAGATTCGATCGGATCAGATGAAAAATGACCCGTCAATACATATTTGAATCCACAGTTGTTGATAAGGTATCTAAATAATGTTTGAACCGAAAGAGATGAAGAAAATGTACTTTATTACAATTAATTACCTGACGCAGTTTACTGTTGAAAGTGTTGTGATTATAATTGCTTAGAATGTTTCGTTACTTAGGCAGTGCGTTGGAGCAGTGGATTGCATTTTCCAGTTATTTAGGTATGACAGAAACACTGATTCCAGCCATTCCAATCGCTCGTCATTGATATTAGTGAAGGGCTCTGACTATGTCGTGCGTGTGTGGATGTGTTTAAAGCAGTTTGTAACGTTATGAATCTGAAATTAAATAAATGACTTAGGGAAAAATTATAATGTTGGATGAAGTACACTTACAGTTAGTTCATGTTTATTACCAAAAACCACTTGTAAACCATTTCCAAGAAGTATATGGTAGCAGTACACTTCTTGTAGAATAATGGCTGGCTGCTATCTTCATTTAAACACTTAAATGCTGCAGTCACAGGTGGCATGAAAATTTGGATAGCTCACTTCACATTCATCTTTTCAAAATTGTTTGGATATATGTGTGTTTGTTTTCAAAAACAAACTGGTGTCAACACATCCTCTTTAAACTTCTCGTATAAATATTGTAAATGACATTTTGATACTGGCTCGCCACCAATGACAAATCCCCTCGCAATATAGTTGTTGTGAATATTTTTTATAATATGACAATAGTCAAAGGAAATAAACAACTTTCGCTCATTGTTTAAAGGATGTGGGATCTCATGAGATAATATTCCCTTACAGAGCAAAGTTAGCCTTTTAACATTAACTTTGCAGCCATCTGTTACTATTCTAGTAACAAGAAATCCATTGGCTTCTGCTGCATTCATAACAATTGATGTGAGGTTGTATAGTTCGTTACCAGTGAGTTTGTTGGTAAAAAAATAAGCAATTGGTATTTTAAACGTTGTTGATAGGCCACATAACAGAAAACAAAGCAGCCTTTTGGCCGGCTCTTCACTCGTTCCAATTTCCCCCATATCAATATGGCCGATAGTGCTGTAAAACGACATAAATGAAAAGTTTATATAAATAATAGATAAAGCAGCAACATTGTTTAGACAATTTAGTACTTGCCAATCTCGTTGTCTGTTATACTGCTGTCGTGGTTGAATAGCCATTTCATCTATGATGATGCTAGAATGTCTATCCTCTGGTGAAATTAATTGCACTTCTTGTTGTAGTTGCTCCAACACAAGTGAAGAAATTCCAACAGTACCACGTTTGTACCCCATATATCTTCCTAAAGTTGTTTCGTGTGGAAGGCTTAAAAGGTTGCATTGCCTCAGAAATTCAAAGTCTTTAGGTGAAAGTGCCCGCTATAGAACAAAGTGGCGTAATATTGTTTCATCACAATGGACACGGTCACTTCCAAATGATTTTATTTGACAAAGCAAAAACTGTGCTTGTAGTTGATTTTCATTTGCAGCATTTTCTATTGAACTGATTATCTCCATCACAGGTTGAAAGGCTTCCAAAATTGACTTCAGCTTGATTATTTCAACTTGTTGACTATCAATTTTTGCCTGTAGCTTAAAGTTTTTTTTTCTCAATGCCTTTTATTCGCTTTTCAAGAAACTCCACATCCAAAGTTGTGTCCTCAATTATAGCCTCAAATGAAGGCTCGGATTTAATGTTACTTTGAATTTCATAACACGACTTTTCAGGCGTTGGTAGTTTGAATTTTTGTAAAAAAGTGTGACTTGCTGGAGCTTTCCTGACTTTCTTCGGTATCATGTAACTTGGATAGCCATTAAAAACTGTTGGGACACTGCCTTCCAGGAGTTTTCTTAATTTTAGTCCACTTTTATACTGGGTTTCCAAAAAGTGCCTGCTGCACACCCTCTGTCTATTAAAATAAATACAAATTAATTTTTTGTCATTAATTGTTACTATATCAATTCCAGTTTCCCCTTACACTGACTGAGCAAACTTAATTAAAACAGAAACCAAAAAACGAAAAAAAAATGTACATTTATAATGACCTATGCTATATCACCCCCACACATCTTGTAGAGACCCACCACTGCATGCCCTTTTCCGTGTTTGTATGTACAAAAAATGTTTACAAAAAATTACAACAGTTAGGTGACACACCACATGTCATTTCACTATTAAGCACATAAATTTTCTATCCTCTTAACTTACTTTCTGTTGGTTCCCAATCCTTTCTGGAAATACTTTTTAACCATTTTTCTTTGAGCTCAATATTGCTTGGAAACTCGTGGAATGAGATATTGTTGTTGTACTCCTTATATTTTGTTTTTGAATTTGAATTGCATAAAGGCACAGAGCAGTAAACCATTTTTTAGCCTAAAAAAGCTGCTTCCAAATTCTCTTTAATGTTTTCCATATGTTTACCAGATGTTTAAAAACCACACTTTATGCGCCGCTAACAGAATTTTTTTCACTATAGAAACATAATGCAGTATTGGCATTAATGAAATCTCTATGGAGGACCGAGACGCTTCTTTTCTTACCAGGTGGTGCTGCAACTATGGTTTTGCCATTGTTGCATTAAACAGAATTCAAATTTGGCGTCAATGATTTCAGAAACGTGTGCTTGAAAGTGTTTTATTTATTGTATTTGCTCACATAACATCAAATGGAGCGCTATGCTATCAATATATGAAATGAACAAATCTTTTGTTTCATAATAAGTTGACCAGAATGTGTTGAAATAACCCATAAATAATGAAAATGTGGTGTATTCATATGTTCATATGTTTATTTCGAGGGCACACCACAGTCGCCACCTAGCGTGAAGTTTTTCCCATTACAGAAACCATAATGCAGGAGCCTGTATTATAGAGGGGGCTATGGTCATGTCATAACTCGCGCTAGAATACGCCCTATTTTTGGCTTGGAACCAATGGCAATTGGTATTTCTTGGAGAATTGCAGGCAAGAATTGTGCAGTGGGGCACCTGAAAAAAAATATTTGTAATGCAGCTTATTATCTTTCACGTGCCCCACCGCACAATTCTTGCCTGAAATTCACATGGCGGCTCCAGGAACGTTTTCACTGTTGAGACTTATTTAATGCGATTTAGAAGGATGTTGAATCTGTCGACACTTTATGTAAATACCGTCCGTTCAGGGTTATAATCACGTGACTGGTGGATGGAGCCCAGTCGTCAAAATTGCCTGGTAAAACTAATAGTATGTACATGAAATTTTAACCGTCATTTACAACGTTGATTTCCAAAGGTACGTGCACGATTCGGGAGGGGGCTAAATTTCTCTAATATCAGTCAATTAAAACTATTCCTTCTTAGTTAAATTGTGATCATTAGCTATGAACATAGGTGTTAAATGCTGCTGTATCATTTTCACTGGGAGCCACTGTATGTTAATTGAGGGTAGCTTGGTATGCCATATCGTATCGTGGTCGACCATGGCAGTTTTTAATGTTAATTGTAGTTTTTGTTTGGTTTGCAATCCAGTGGTGGCAGTATTGATGTTAGGTTGATTTAGGAAGTTTTTTGTTGCAGTTGCGAGGGGCTCCTTTAAGTTTTTGCCATTTGGTAACAGTGGGCTTTCTTCGGTCTGTGTGCAAATGGATGTGTGGTGCTTATCTATAGGACTATTCAAATGTTTTAATCTTTCTCCAAATTTGCATCTTGTTTCCTATATGTTAACGCCTAACTATCACTCTAGGAGTGGACCCCCCTAGTTGAGTGGACCACTCAAATCCTTTGACGGAGCTTGGTACATGACGGATGCTTACTACTGGTTCTTCTTTTTGCATGCGATTAAACGATGGAATAGCTTACCTGACGATTCTAAACATTTAGTAAAATATTCAATCTAACAATGGTGTTTAACCCTCAACCGTAATCGTGGGGTTTCAAAAGACCCCAAACATCATTTTATGACTGAAGGATACTGAGTAGAATTGAATCGAGACACTTTTGCATAAATCTTGCTTTGTCTGCAGACTTCCAATTTGCCATCAATGTAGTTTTTTCATAGCTCCTCAAGAACTCGTGGACATCCATTGCTTGTTTCTTCAATTTTTTTGGAAATTCAATGTGTGTTGTATTTTTTTCATGTTTACTCCTTTGATTATTTGAAGGTTTTTTAAACTATATTATCAGTGATGTTCAAATTGTATCAAGAAAGTTCCCTTTTAAGGAATAGATCAAATAAAAATGTTCCCCATTTCAAGAAAAGTGTGTAAGTGTTATTATAATATAATCAAGCTATTTTCATAACAATTCTTGATTATACAAGCACGCAATTGGTATCCATTAGTTCTCATGTCACAAAGAAATCTCCATATTAGATTCAGGCAGCAGTCACTAGTGGCCAAGCAATTATGGCGAATTCCACACAAGTTCAGTGCTGTCATTGTAAATTCCTGTAGTATTGCAGATCTCTGTTTATAACAATAACATCAGTCGTGGAAAGTCTGTTGTATCAGTTGAAAATTATCTGAGAATTTGATTTTGAATACAAAGTTTTATTTTGGCTAAATACACTTCAGATACAATGATTGAGTTTAATGGCACAATCTCACTTTCTTGGTGGATATGGCTTCAGTGACATTCTCCCTAAATAAAGTCATGCGTTTATATCCTGTACACTAAGTATTTAGGGAAATTGCTTACATTGTAAAATGAAAATTAATAACAAAATATTTGTATACATAGAGGATAATTAATAATAAAGAATGCCTGACAGTGGTATTTCATCATGCCAAACAAAATGCATCATTATAAGAGCATGATTAATGATTTCGTCTCACAGGAAAATGTGTCACAAATTTAATAAAAATGAATCAGCATAAAATTGTAGAAAATTCTCAAAAAATTTAATTTTAGATGAACGATAAAGTTTAACATAATTATTTTAAAATTGCTTAGAAACAATTATAAGATATGGGGATTTCTTGGAAACGCATTTAAGGCCAAAAATCATATATTTTATCAAACTTCTATTTTTTATTTTAACATTTTTAGTTCATTTTGTGTTTAAACCATTGATAAGGAGCAAGATAGTAAATATACTTTAAAATTCTTAGGTTACATTAATTAAATGTTATGTTCCTTAATGTTGACAACTGATATTCAATAGCCGCATGATCCTTTGGTGTTTAGCAACTAATAACATTTATCATACCAATATGTAAAAATAGATTACATAAAATGATTGTATCTAAAATTTTGCCGATTTTAAAATTGTAAGAACAACTATTTTCATCAGGATAATTTGTAATTGTGTCATCAGTGCTAGTCTTTTCTTCAGTATCTTGGGTAAGTATGTATGTTGGAGTTTGGAATTGGCAAAAAAAATTCTTCAATTCTCTGACAGCTGATTTAACCGCATTTGGTGCATTAGACATCACTTTGGAAGTGTTGGAAACAGTTGAGTTATTTAAAGCATCCATTATTCTAAAAAAATAGAATACATATTAATAAATAACCTTATGCGGCAATGTGTGAGCAGTGTGGACTTGTGACGTGTTGTCATCGTAATAGATTGATCTAAAGTGTGTCACTGAGAATAATGGGACAATGCGATTCTGGTTGTTTGTACAGTACGGTTAAGTTTATTTGACCTGGATCCATCAATGCTAGTCTTCTCTTTTTCAATATCGTGGGTAAGTATGTATGTTGGAGTTTGGAATTGGCAAAAAAAATCTTCAATCCTCTGACATCACTTTGGAAGTGTTGGAAATAGTTGAGTTATTTAAAGCATTCATTATTCTAAAAAAACGAATACATTGAGGTGACCGGACTATCGTTATTTGCCGGGTATTGCACCTTAGCAGAAGCGTAAGCGTGATATCACAGAGATTGTTAGATCTCCAGGTTTCACACGCCAATGTTCGACTTTCTTAAGATCGAACGGTGTGGCGGGCAGAAGTTGCACGAGGGAAAGAGTGAGTGATCTTATGCATTTAATCAAGACGTCGCGTCTTGGGTGTATGACTGGAAAGTGTTTACAAGTGTGGAAGTTTACAATAAACAAGAAGTTTTCAACACTTAATCAATTTTTTTTATGTTTCTTTTATTCAAGTGAACACTTTGACAAAATGGTACCCAAAAGGACAGTAATGAGAGCGTAGCTCGAATACAAGTTCTTTTTCTCAACTCCCTTTCAAGACACTCTTATTGTTCTCAACGAGCGTATCTTAGGTCGGACCTAGTGTGGTATCGACTACCTTCACTGTGGAGTGGTCTCTGTGTGAGTTTCCATTAGGTCACTGTGGAGTGGTAGGAAGTGGGCCCTTATATATGGGACCCAAAGTATCACAAATGTATCACGAAATGGGGTTAATTACTTTATCTGGGTTAATTGAAGTCATGGGACTTCAATTATGAAAATTTCTATGCTCGAGGATGCAAAGGTTATTTGCGTCCGAAGTGGGTCGTGCTCCGGAATTGCCGAGAGCGTGGCTTAGGCCGAACTTAGACCTGCCACGTGGACCAAACTAGTCTTAAGCGAGTTCATAACGAGCGAAAAGTGAATTAAAAGGTTTCGGTATGCTTTAACATATTAATAAATAACCTTATGTGGCAATGTATGAGCAGTGTGGAATTGTGTCGTGTTTTCATCGTAATAGGTCGATCTAAAGATTGTCACTGAGAATAATGGGGCAATGCAATTCTGGTTGTTTGTACAGTTAAGTTTATTTGACCTGGACACCATTACTCCAGGGGTGGGATTAACAAGATTCAAAGCTCCGTAAGGTAGGAGAGAAATATTCTTATTGTTGAAAATACAAAATCTTCCATAATAGCTGACAAGGATTACCGCATATTACACTGAGTGTGCTGAATTGCTAAAGGGGTCGAGAGTCATAGTTTCCCACTTTTGTCTCATTCGTGGGAAGCAGATCGGCGGTAGGGAACGAAACCGCCGCAGCCATCCCGGGCACGTCTTTTGGGATAGCTTCGTAAGCCTTCTCCCAGAGGTGTTCAGATCGTCTACAACCATCCATCCCTCAATAACCGCTGCAGTTGAAAGAAAGTAAGGTTATATTATTACACCGATTTCGGTGGTCTGCATAGCATTCTTGAGAGTGGTTTCAACGTCTCCTTACAAGCAATTCAGAACGAGCACACTTCAACATTTCAGAAGCGAGGATTCGTTTTACGGATTCTCGTAAAGTCTAGTTTGCAAGACTATGGCTTCACACTCAACCTCTGAAACCTGGGAAAATGTTCCCCTGTTGATTCAGAGCAATAAGTTCTGTGACAAGGATTATAATTACAAATGTACAGTTCATTCTTTATACAAATTTTTCCTTGCAAGTACAAATGACAATCAGGTTCAATCAAGTTCAATCATTAGAATCCAAGTTAATACCAGTTAATTTGATGTACTTGGTTACAATCAAAGATCAAACTGCAGAAAATTGTACAAAATTCGATTGTACAATGCAAATGGCACACTGATTTCGTTAAATCAGAGTGTGGAATGCGTGTCTGTGCTGTGTAAGTGCTAATAGATCATTGTAGAGAAAAAAATCTCAAAAACCGATCGCAAAACGCAAAAACGAGTGGAATACATAGATATGTATTCACAAGGCTCTGTAGCCCTTGTGCCACCCTACGCTTTCAAAAGTATGAGCGAGTGAAAATCTGCGCACTTGGAGCGTATCGTTTGCGTGTGCCATTCTGCTTCTAGCGCAATAGGTGCCACACTGCGCTCAGCGTAGAATAGAATCAAGAGAAGCAAGAATCTAACAAAGAAACAGAAAGTTTCTGACTTACCGTACACGGCGAAAGTCTTGCTGAATAATCCAAACACCTCATCGGGCCCCACGTTGGGCGCCAATTGTAGGAAACTATCCTCTGCCTTTGGCAGAGGTAGCCAGATACTTGCGTACCCAGGCAAGTGTTAACCTCATACCTATTAACTCTTACCTTCCTGATCCAGGAGAATATCCGTATTGTAGATTTCTGAAAATAAAAATATCCTCCCCCAAGCCACCTTTTATGCTATGCTAAATCAGTTCCCCTTTTCCCTATTCCATGGACACTGTGTGTCTCACACTCCTTCTCTGAAAGGGTGTATGATGTTCCCAACGAGAAGAAGCACTAGAGAGTCAGGATCCACAATAGTGGGGACAATTAATTTAGTTTACATATAACGCGACCCAATACAATAGATTACATGAAAAGAATCGTTAGGAATATTGCATTGTCTTCAACTGGAGATTGCCCTGCTAGAGAAAAGATGCGTAGCCCCAACAGGATTTGGTTGTCCTGTTGCACTGAACTGGGTTCAGTGTTCTCTTGACCAAATCTCCCTTAGTTCTCTCTCTGTTCTGTCTTTGTCTTGTGGTTTTGTATCCCCCAAACTCATAATTACCGTGTTGGACAGTTATGGGGGCTGTTTAAGGCATGGCTGCCAACCGGCTGTGGTAGGGGGCAGTGCGGTGCCGTCACATGGTAGGCGCCGCAACTCTGCAGACACGCTTCCGCATGCTGACCTAGAATCAGGTCGCCATTTGAAACATACAAACTGGTGTTGCATGTATGAGGCCAAAAACATGCCTGACAATGGAATTTCAATAACCCTAATAAAGAATTGTTATAATTGTTATTCACCTTCATTAGCATAGTCACCTTTATTAGCATAGTTCACCTCAGTGCATTCTTTACATGTAATTAACTTACTATATAGGTTGTAAAAGGAGTTTTGGGCAATTGCGTAAATGGCAATTGCATAATTGGGCAATCGCATGATTACATAATTACCTATAAAAAGAGATTGAGATAATTATGGGGCATGATGGAAATGTCCAGACTTATATAAAATGCTGACAATCAGCCAGGGAGTCTCACTCTCTCGTGCTCTGGATAATGCCGACACGTTTTTAGCGCGTGCCAAGCGCTTCTTGTTAGCCGTCACTATGGTGCCAGCATAGTGATCTTCTTGCTGAATGTGTCAAGTGCATGTGTTGATTCAATGTGATTATAGTAGCTATTTATATTTAGACTCTCATTACTTGAGAGATTTGTTGACTGGGTGTTGCCCCAGGTATTTACTAGATTGTTATTGTTAGATTCATTGGCTATGAATTTCACATGAATTATTGTGCCATATTAAACGAGTTGAATAGTGACATGCTTGCGTGGTCCATTCCATAATAACAAATGTAACTCCACTCCGTACGTGGGGTACAAGTCTAGTCTCTATTAAGTCCAGAACAATAGGTCCAGATGCTTCAGTGTCCCAACAAAATAACTTAATCAAAATCAAACATAATAACTTATTACCTGCAAAGAATTTTTGAACTTTGGTCCACTGCTCCAGAAATGATTTGGGTTATAATGTTATCAACAGTAGCATCTACAAAAGTAAACAATGCCATCAATTATTTAAAAGTTAATAGTACATAATTATGCCTCGTGGTCAGAATTAAGCCTCACACCATGTGGCGGCACCTTACTCATGCTTCTGCAGGCTTTCCTGCATTGTGCCGCAGCTGCCCTTCTCATCTTATGATACCAGACAATGGGCATTCAGCTTCGCCAGTCTGCCCTCATTGGCTGGAACCCTTTTGCCATCATCAGAGACCCTTAAAACAAGCTGCCCAAATCCCGTTGTGAGAATGTCTTCTAGCTGCAGCACCCAACGAGTAGAGAGGTCTTTTGACACAGGACCAAGCCACAATGCATACAGAAACACCTTTAATCGTTACAGCTAATTTGGATCTTATTTGCCACGTTATCGTTACAGAGAGTCCACATAAAACATCCAATTAAATAAAAAAACATTGGACATAATTTTTGCAGCTTTATTGGAGGTTTTTCATACCACCAAAATTATACATACATAAATAACGGTTAAAATTATTTCAAAACAATAAATTTAAAATTCAATTAATTTCCAAGCAATAAAAGAGCCGCTGAATGAAGCGCCGTCGGACCAGACATTGGCCACCAGGGGAGCGCCACCCAAGGAGCAAGGCGGAAACTGTTTGTGGTCAAGCTGGTCCTTCTTGACCTGACCACGACAACGAACAGGCATGCTTCTCCTCGCTATACAATCAGTCTTTGTTTTCAATTTATGCTAATTTCTAAGTTATGTACATGCACTCAGTCCGCGTGAATAAAACATGTTTGTCCTGAAGTCGAAATTTTTTCCCCCTTTCGTCGACCCAACATTGGTGACCCGGACGTGATTCAAGAACATAGCCTTCCTTTGGAATTTCGGACATCTGAGGAAACTTTTCGAGTCTTGGAAGCGTGATACAAACGTGAGTGACACTCTACAACTTAAAAATTTCCGTTTTTCGACCCACCCCATGCATCCTGGGACCAGCAAACTACAAATTCCGGATAATCAACGCCAACCGCCCGGTTGCTATCCCGGATAATCGACGCCGCTTGCCCGTTTGCTAGCTAGTCCGGATAATCGACGCCACTCACGCATTTGCTAAAGCCTACGATGGAGGACACCAAATCGCCGGCCGACATCGCCAGCGTCGCCTTCGTGGCTCCCACGTTCCAGAGGGCAAACCCCACGATCTGGTTCATTTAGATTGAATCCCTCTTCTGGTTAAAATTGTCGGTGAAGAAACCAAATACCACTGCGTCGTGGGGGCACTGGAAGCCTCGGTCGCCTGCCAAGTCGGGGATCTGCTGATGAAGCCACCGGACATCAACAAGTACGAGACCCTCAAGGCCCGCATCATCGAGCAGTTTGCGCACTAGGAGACTCAGCGCCTCCACACCCTCCTGTAGGAGGTCACTCTAGGGGATCAACGTCCCACAGATCTCCTACGACGGATGAAGGATTTTCTTTTTTTTTAAATTTTCAGATTTGAGTATGATACTTGGCTTCAACTGCTCATCCACAGGGATACCCTGTGTGTCGATGATATCACGACTGTGTGCAAGCAGTTGGTCCAAGTTCGAAGGACTTGGGTCGGACATGGTATGAACAACACGTGTTGAACTTTGGTTCGATCTTTGTAGAAATACACGGAGCGAAAATCTCCTAATGCCTTGAAAAGTTGAGAACACACTAGTCCGAAAGACAAGTGGAAGACAGGAGAGGCCAATTGAGAATCTATTAGGAGCCGTGTCAGATGACACAATTAGCGCTTGATTGGAGCACTGGACCATGATGCATAAGGTCGCGTCCATTGATTGAACAGGGTTCAAATTTTGGGGAATGTTTACATTCACCAAGTGAGATGGGGCTGTTATTTTTAGGACATTAAATTTAACCTTTTTTTGGTAAGGCTTGGAAGCATAATGTTGCTAACATATTCATACAGCATATTCATGTCTGATTGAATTTCCCCATTGTTATAAAAGTTCAGCGAAATAATGTGCGTGAACAACTGAGCCATAGAAGGATATTCCCATTCTATTTAGCATGTTTGCTTACCCGCAAATTTGAATGAAGTTGTGAGTTCTTCATTATCAGGTATTGGATTTTCTAGGTCCAACCTTTTTAAGTCTCTAAAATGAGAGATGATTGTGAGGCATCTTTGGACATAGTCCCGTTAATCCTCAGTATCTACACCTTGGTGTAGTACATAAGCTGCAGTAAAGTTCCAAAAGGTCGATATTCGCTCAGGTCCAACATCATCGATAACGTCTTTTATTTTTTTGAGAAATATCCTGAATAGTGGTGTTGTTGAACCTAACAGGGGGCTTGGAAGCTCGGTTTGATTTGGTGTGCGTGACCCTTACAAAAAAAGTGAAGTATCAATAAAGTTTCAGATAAGTTTCAATAAAGGTATTTTTGAGGTATTATAAAAGTATAAAATGCAGGTATCTTTAAAGTCTGATCGGGTGCA
>JAUJYV010002028.1:0-14166 GCA_033995625.1 Ophyiulus pilosus
AAAATATATACTGTCCGGATTTGTTCTTGACAATTTGGCCCTAATAAATGGCTGCCCAGATTAACCGGTGTCCAGATTAAGCGGAATCCACTGTATATATATATATATATATATATATTTATTACAGATATCTGTAAAAATGTGTCCAATTTCTGGCCAATCCATATATAGAACGAGTCATTTATGTCCATACATAGGGCGTATATTTTTTCTATCCTAGAATACTAGTTTGCCTCGGCGATTTGAGTCACTTTTGCAGTGTGCCGCGACAATTTCAGAACTTGTCTAGTGTGCCGTGAGTTGAAAAAGGTTGAAAAACACAGCTATACATGTATATATATATTTTTTTTTCTATGAAAATGCTATACACGGATGCATGTTATCATTGGCAAACGTAACACCGGTTCACCGCTAGGGGTCGTTACCTGTCCAGCATCACTCCCATAAAGTTAAACTGTTAAACGCTTCAATTCCTGGCCGTATGAGCGCGCCTCAAACACCTTCCCTACAGATAGAATTTCAAGCTCCAATTATCGCTCCGCATCACGCTTCGGTTAGGAAGCGGTCTTCCCGGTTAGGATCGGTTGCCATAGCAACGCACGGCGTTCGCAGTCTGGCGCGCACCGTTGCGGTGAATGCAGTTGCTAACGCTTGCAAGATGGCGACCTGTTCCCGCTGAGGTGAGCGGACTCGTCGGGCTCGGCTCTGCGGATTCCGTCGCAAATCGGCGATGTTTTTGCGGCTGTCGCGCCGCCGGATTACCGGACATCTGTTCTCCGCTAGTCGGAGTGTGCAAAACGCCGGACTGGACGCGGTTTAGACCGTTTGGTGGCCGGCGGAATGGCCCCTAGCCTACGCTGAGGGACCGAAACAACGACCCCTTCCTGCAGCCTGCCCAAAAACAACAGGTGGAAAAACAAGGGCAGTGGGCGAATGAATTATGGTGTTAGTCAGGTAAGCAATGTTCTTGTTTGTTCCCTATTAATTCCTAACCTGCCTTGTCCTTAAAAAAAATAACCACACGAGGTTACCGGACCCGTGCCGTCTGGGTACGCTCAACCAGGAAATGCAGGAACAAAGAGGGTTGCAGCTGTGGGGTGAAAGCCAAAATATTTTACCTTTTCGTGGACGCTAGGCCTAACGGTTGACTTTTCGAAAAATTAAGCCGGGTATAGGAACGGTAATCAGTGGTTCTATTTTGACGGGAGAAGCACGTGTCAGCTCTCCCTACTCATCCCACGGGAGTATGGTGGGGGTGGGCGCCGCCATGTTGGGTAGCCTGTCCCAGTGGCTGACGTCACGGTGGTTTGTTTGGGTAGCGCCATGGCAACGGTAACTCGCAACCCAACTTGGTGTTTCTGTTTAGGGCTTATAAGATAACGTTTGAAAATAATAGGTTTTTTTTAAAAAAAATCAAAACAATAAGTTTGTCACTGTCACAATGATTTCCAACGTAGGAATCACTGATTTTATAAAAAAAAGTCTGGAAAATGTCTAGAAACATTAAGTTATTCATGAACAAAATATTGAAACTAATTTTCTGATTTGTAGTGTATATATGTATATATTTTTGAACCCTACTTTTGATCAGCGATGAAGGGGTAATGATAATGATGATTCAACATTGTCCTACTATTCAATATAAGAATTTGACACTTTATTAAGCTGCAAATTTTTGTTTATATCATTCATGGTCCATCTCAGTATTTCCCTTATTTTACTTCATATTGATGTAACTGACAATAATGGATGGTTTTGAAATTCAGTGAGGAAATTTGACCTAAATCATGACCAGGATCTGCTTGAATAATACAATTACAGAGGTCATGACCTAAAAACACCCTCACTAAGTTAGCAACTTTAATATATTCTTCGTATATCCTGATTCAATATTTCACAGTATCTTTTATAAAGTATGATCCCCGTATTTATTTAGAGCTATACTATTGTTGAAATACAACATAATAAAATATTAAATTTGAACTACTATATACGTTTTAGTTAGCGTTTGCCGAAATTTTGCGGTTACCTATATTATGTACAAAGCGTTTCTTTTTTATTGGCTAGCGAACACATTTTTAGTTTATTACTTTCGTGGTAGATAATTCAACTTATGAAAGCCACTTTATCTCCCTGCCGTTATTTCAAATGTTATTATATTTTTATTTCGCAAGTTTGCACAAACTCTTGTTTGTTTCATTACATTCAGACAACACTTTTTTTTGTTAAGTTTACAAGGCTTGAAATTAATATCTTGGTTGATATCAGAAACATGACTGACAAGGCAATGCCACCCGTTTGCTGCTATTGCATCGAAAGAAGCATTGACCTGCACGTGTACATGTTTTTATTTACAGCTTTTTGTTTGTATTGTTTTCAAATAAGTTTTCACGTCATTGTGTATAGTTTCACTGTGTTTTTGTTCAATCGAATAATTTAGTTTTTTTCAATTAATGCGAAGCGAGAGTTAGGGGATTGCTAAAATTTATATTTTCTAATGAACAAGCCAATAGTACATTTTCTACATTATTTCAATTCAGTTTTACATTTTTATTTAGTAGATACAATAATTATCGTATCATGTATTTGCAAATGTTTAATTTTAAATAGCTTATTATTAATTATTATAACATTTCATACACAGATGAATATGAAATTTCATAGTGAAGTGCAGTTCTCAACAATGTAAAGACAGGGTTGCTAGCGACCTGGAAAATCATGGAAAGTCATGGAAATGGCTACTGGTCAGGGAAAGTCAGGGGATAGTGCACATTTCGGTGATTTGTCAGGGAAAGTCAGGGAAATTTGTACAGATGTAGTACTGAAATAAAATTAAGAATTTGACAGACTATCTGGTCAAACTGACCAGGAATATAACCAGACAAGTAGTCTGGTAGCACTGTACTATATGTGGCTGCTTTCTTTTATATCTAAAATGCCTTTAATTATATTAAAGATGTAAACTAGTTAAACCTTATTATAGTAAGCTTTTATGAAAAATGATAATTTTGATCTGGTAAAATGGCCAACTTTGGTCAGGGAAAAGGGAAAATTTTGGTCAGGAAAAATCAGGGAAAGCCAGGGAAATTAGATTGCTAATTTCGGTACGTAGCAGCCCTGAAAGACCAGACCAGTACTGTCTGCTTTTCTTCCACAAAAAACACCCCGGATAAATGCGGTTACTACTTCTCGACTGTAGCCATTCATGATTATTCATAAAGACAGAAAAAATATCCAAGAAATGAATGGATCCAAAAGACCAGTGGGGTGAGAAGGTCTTACACCGAACAAGCGTGGGAAATTTCTAACTTCAAAGTCATCTGCTGTTACTTCAGCTTTTTAGGTTATGGAGACTATTCTAAAAATCTTTTCACCTACACCATGGTCACCAAAGAAACCTTGTCAATATCTGCCTCCACTTTTCCTGTTATAGAAGCCGTTCAGTCACTGACAAAAGACGGATTTTGTATTTTTTGTTTGCATAATTACCTTTGCAAATTTTTGCACGTGCTTATCAGTTGTATTGATACTTGTTTGGCATGTTTTTAAGCAACATTGTTGTCTAGGTTGTTTCTGATGCATAGCTTATTTCAATTTTGATTTTATCAAGGCAATAAGCTGTCATGACGTTACCGTTAACTGACCACTAAAGGTGGAGAGGAAAATAATGTGTATAGGGAAGTCCAGTTTAGAATAAGATATTTCTTTCGTTCTGACTCCATCATAAAACCGTGAATATGATATATCCCAAACCTCTTTTCAAAATCAGGGTTTTTATTGGAAATCTCGCTTTCTTTGACAATGTGGAGATTTTGGATACGCTACATGTCTGAACACACAAAAACAGGTTTATATCAAGCATTACAATATTAGACAATATGGCCGCCATTTCAATAGAATAAATTGTCAGTTTGCCCATAAACTGCAAATTTGTTATAGACACATAATCTATCTTCTGTTTTAACGTAATGTTTTCTATTTATCACTTAACTAATTATGTTTATGATTGTCATTTTATAGATGACTTGATATTAAATAGTGAGAAAAGCTTTCGGATTTAGTTCAGAGAATAGGTTCCATTTATCAAGCCATTTAGCTTGGCAATGGAACCTTGTTTTCGGCACTCCTTAAATATATATTAACCAGATATAAGGTATATGATTGATAGCTGTTGATAATTAATTGGTGCAATACTTTGAAAGCAAGATGGGTGCCATTTTGTATTGCTACGAACTAGTGTTTCTCAACCTTTAAATTCACAGCGCACTTAACTAGACCTCAAATTGTCGCGGCACACTGCACAAAGTCCTATTTGTTCTGTAATTGTTCTGTTGTTCTAGAATTGTTCTGGCACATATTAGGGTTTTTTAAGGAGTGGTTTTCTATGGTAAAATAATACCGGTTGAGAAACTGCTATACACCTTATGTCAACGTTGTGGTGTAAAAGCAAATTGGCTAATATTATATTACAAGGTGCAAAAGAAGGTAATCTACGAGTTTAAAATGTTTTCTTGTGAACATCTTTGAGATCACGTAACAATAGAGAGTTTGAGCCAGCCAACGCTAGCGAAACGATAACGGTAACGATAACGAGAAACAGCACGGGAGGTCCGGAATGTCAAGGACTACCCTATGCGAAGCATGGCATTAAAAATACATTGTTATCGCTGTTATCGTTATCGTTGACTAGCTCAAACTCTATTGACTAAACCTACTTGCGATTTGCATCATGTTTTACACAAAATCGTTTCTAGATTTTGTCATCCATGCATAAATAGCACCATAAAAGGTGTTTACTGTATCCATTTGAGCATAGATTTTCAATATACTGTACCATCATGTTTATCAGGCTACAGTAAAGGTTAGTTTTCCAAACGTCAACATTTTTTTCTTGGATTTATTGGGCTGATGGCGTTTCTGTTACAAGAGCAGTATTTGAACAAATGGGATAACTTGAAAACTTATAATGCATTGGTATTACTACAACGTTTATTCATGTAATTGTTAAACCAACCAGCTTACGTACTGGCAAGTTAACGTTTGCCTTTTGTACATTAGTTCATTCTCAGTTTTCGTGTTATAATAAAGCATCTCACCGAACTAGGCGGTTTAGTGGTAACACTTGGTAATCGGGAGACCCAGGTTCGAATCCCGACCGGGTCGGCCACTCTGACTGTGGTTTTCGCGGTTTTCCACAGTTGTTTCCAGGCAAATGCCAGGGTAGTTCCTCTAAAAATCGGCCGCGACCGTGCTTCTCCTTATTCTTCTACGTACTTTCTCTTTCCTTAGACTTGTGAGTATGCTAAAATATGGGGATATATCCCCTACATTGTCTAGGCCCTCTATGACCATTGTTGTCTTTGGGCCTCTAAACCCCAACCAACCAACCAACCATAATAAAGCATCTACCGATTTTTTGAGTAAAGTTTGTCATACATCGACTCATCTCTGGAAATCCGTTTTCTGTTATGCAATTGATTTTTACTAGCATTGCCAACCTATTTTATTCAGTGTCTCGTAACAGAACTTGTTGGCCCAAATCAAGGACACTGCACGTTCATGATACCCCAGTTTGTTTTGCAATATACACTCGTACTTGTTACAATTTATCAAAACGACACGGTGATATACCGTTGCTAATATGCGAAATTAGGGACATTCTGAATGCAACAATGAACAGTGCTTTTTGTCTCGGCTGACAGCTGGATTTCAATCGTAAAATTTGCATTTCAATGCCTTTTGTTTAATTAAAAGGCGCCGTCTAACCCATTTCTCCAATTATCTATAGTGTAGCAATTGTCACGAAGGTTGTACGCGGAAAACATTTGCAATGGGAATTTCCCAGGCGCAAACTTAACTGAACCACGACTAAATATAGTTGTTATGGTAATTTTAGGTTGAAAGAATGTTGCCGAACCGCAAACTTGACCACACTTTTTTTTATTCTGTAATTAATTATACTGCTGAAAAGTATGCACTGTAATTCGAAGAGTAAATAGCTTCTTAAAACCGATGCACTCGCGTTGTAGTACCACGTGAGTACTGGAACTCTCTGACACTGATCGCTTACAACTTGACCCACATGCGGGCTGCTAGCAAATTACTGAAGAGTGCGTTGTTATAATAATACTGCAGTTGTTGCTATTAATATTATTACTAGTAATTTATTATTACATCATGATGACGAAACTCAAAATATCGTTAAAATATTAGTTTGGAGGTTACAGTACCAAAAAGTCGTTAGAGCGTGGATCCGTGAAATTACATTGAATAAGTTTCAAGGGTAGAAGAATGTTTTTCTGGGTTGTTCTTGTTATTGTTTTGATATTACTCCACAAAATGACTCATATCCTTTCGCAAAACATTTGTTTTGGAAGATTCTTCAAATTTATAGATTCATAGTCATAGCATTGTCTTCTTTTTGAACATGGAGCATTGTCTTCTCATGCACGAATGCAATGACCGAGCAATTATTTTGTTTAAATAATTATAAAAAACAGCTAGGTAAGGGGAAGTAACTTACACTATTTAATTGTCAGTGATTTACCTTTTCTAATTAAGACAAACGTTTTCTTATTACTATAGCTTAACTACTGTTAGATGTGCTGTACTTGCAGGTACTGGTCATGGGGTTATTGAATACTTTGCAACAGTGTTGAGAAGTAATTGAGTATATTGAGTTATGAGTACAAGAGTACCGAGTACAAAGGTACAAACTAAGTACATATGTATATAGTGCTCAAAACGTACGAGTACAATGTTCTCGAGTATAAACTAAATCTGAAATTATGAATAATGTAATCGAGTATGATTAGGAATACCTTATGCCCAATCTGCCAAAGTTTGATTACAATACTACTCATACTCATTTCGTATGATTACTGATTACTTGTACTCTACTCACTATGAAATATTATGATTCCACTCCAATCGTAATCAGAACTCCTACTCATGAGTACAATTTGCCCAACTCTGCTTTGCAAAACTGTTTAGATAATCTTTCAATGGTGCATACACAGATATGTATGTGCATAATGATCAGAAATTATACTTTATTTGGTATAATTTACACAAATTACATTACAAATTCATTGTTTCGGCATCGATTTTTACTTTAATTTGAGACCCAAATAAGAAAATGAGAAAAGTGTATTCACGTTAGAATTGGTTACTTCCTCAAATTATTCAGCATAATTATTATTGACTAATACCCAATAAAATTTAAATTGGGAGTCTTGTTATTCAAATTTTTCAATTTTTCTAGAATTTGTGTACATTGTGTACTTCAGTTTCTTCTCTTCAAGGTGCCCCTTGAATGTGCTATATAGGAAAAAGTACGTGCATTGCTCTATAAAGTGAAATAGAGACCCACAATTCGTACAATAATATCTAGCAATATAGCGTCTTCTCATGCAGTCGTGCATATTAAGTTTAATCCCCAAATGTTTGTTGCAAATTTAATGGATCATTATAAGTATTTAGGATTATGACTGCTCTCTTACAAGATACAATGCAGAGATGCCATTGGATGATATAATAAACCATGATTTATAATGAAGCATGTTTTTTGTTATTTGAGAAATCGTGATGCGGTTGTTTTTTACAATTTCCTTTATCTGACATTTGTTATAGGACCACAGTTTGTATTGATTTTGATGTTATCGTACAATCCAGAAATGCATTTTCTGTACTAATGCAGACATGCTTTTAAATCTGATATGCTGCATGGGGTCATTACTTCGAAATGGCACACCAGGGCTTGATGATGTAAATAACAGAGCCAACTCCAAATTGCCATTTCTTCTTAGAAATTTCGAAAAAATAAACCATATTCTGTGTACTCTAGGTCGCTTTTTCCAATCGATAAGCTTAAAAAGGGAAGCAATTGCCTGGTACAACGATCGCTCTATATAGTGTATCTAAAACTTAGAAATGTGGCTATATACAAGTTTGTGAAACAAACCAAAAACAAGAATTATGTACATGTAAAAATTCACAAAGATTATAAAAACGGAACAAAACCATTTATGGGAATAAACTGTGTGTAATGCACATACTGTCATTTTTATTATTGCATCATATGCATCATCGGTTGCATATTAAAAGAATTTCCATTCAACAGTTTCTGCTGCCATATTGAAGACATTGTTTATAAAGTTTAAATAATTGCCAATGAAACCGAAAACAGTTGATTCCATACAAACAGACCATTCTCTTCCTTTTACTAATTTGACATATTGTCCTAAATGTTAAGGGTCAAAAGTTATTGCCGGAAAAGGATTTCCGTGAACAAAAGGTCATAGTTGAAATTAATAACATTAGTGGATAGCGCACACATACTTTCTATTTAACTGCATTAACAGAATTTTCAAAACTATAAGATTTAAGAAAAAAAAAAAAAAAAAAAAAAAAAAAAATATATATATATAATATACTATATACGTGTATATGAAAAATGTAACGTGGATATTATTTTTGGATTATTTATTGTATGCCGAAATTGTGTATTTTTGATGTATAAATTATGTATTTCCTTTAAATATGGGATGTCACAAGCATGCATTGTTGAATTATGACATTCCAATCTCCTATAAGGTTGTAAGCAATTTGAAATATTTTTTGGATGCTTGTCAATGATCGTTTTTTGAAGTAGATTTCGGGAATACCATCTTTTTTATGAAGGAAGATTCTACTCGGACATGTCCTCTTAGAATAAATTACACGAGTTTTCAATTCGCACAATTTGTAAACATCCAAATTTGTTCAACAGTTTCAAATGCCATAACAGCGTTTCACGTAAACGTTACGTTGCCACGGGACTTGACGACACGTCGTGAGATTTATCACCGGCCCTTAGCGTTGCTTCTGTATAGCGGTAATAAATTATTACCCCATTTCCCATTTCTCATTTCATTTCAGTCACCCCAATAAGCAGTCATTTGAATGCTACAGCGTACCTTTCCAGCAATGAATTTCCAACAAAAAAAAACACGCTATTGCCATTCGTCTTGTAGGCTTCCTCCCACCCTATCTTCAAATTCATTCTTTGGAAGGGAAAATAGTTTTCATATTAAAACTATAGAACGGTTATGAATTTATTGTTAAACAAGTTTAAGGAGGCAGGCGGTGCCGTAGGGAGAGTCATAAGGAGTTGAGTAATGGGAAAGCTATAAGCATCGCGTTCGCCTGGCTGGCGTCCAATGGAAGCAAATGGACAACTATAGAGGCTTGATGAAGTCTGGGGCGTTTTAACTCTGCACACGTACAGAGGAATCCCTCCAAGGTCCTGCTTTAACGTAAAATATTAACCTCTCTCGAGCAGCATTAATCTCTGGCTCGCAAGATTCTGCAGGAATACAGAGCATCATTCAAATGACTGTTGACGAAGTTGCATGGTTCCACATTTCGCTAATGTATGGTAATTGAAATTGAAAGTTTAAGCAAATTCCACTGACACGTGCGTGTTTACAAATACTTATCTGCGCTGGGGGTAAAAAATGTGAAAGCGTCAAGTAAGATTCACAGTGTTGGCAGCTGCCAGAAGCAGATTTGGTAAAAACTAACCGCGTTTGCATTTTGACTTAAATTGGGATGCACAGTGCTGCCGCTTCTTCGATCGTTGGCAGAGTGCCTCACTAATAAAAATTTCAACGCCATCTTTGTAAAACTAGCTAAAAGGGTCATCTTAATTCCTGTTTTATAGTATACTGGAGAGTATTGAGATATGGGATAAGGTGAGACAGTGCATGCTATTATCAAATAGTTCTATTGTGGATATTGGCTTCAGATATTTAATCTAAAATGTCTTTACTTACAACTATACAACAACCTACATATATGTAAACAGATAGTGGAATACTTTTATGGAAGTTTAAAGAGTTGGTTTTTGTGTCTCAAAATTAAATTGTTTTTCTTAGAAAAATCATTGCCATTTCTACCCGAATATTTTGTTGCTGATATTCTATATGTTTCTAATTAATGCTTATCTTAGTTGAATGTAATTGTATTTGATCGATGCAACGTACATTTTTATGGATAATCTCTGTGTGAGGATAAACTGGGAAAACTAATTTAAGACAAAGTGAGACACATTCACTTAACTAGCTTTGAATTTGTACTTTTGTAATTGTTGTCAATTTTGATAATTATTAATTCGTGTAAACATATATGTATGTATGTACAGGGTGAACCAGAATTCCTAGCCAACCCACTTTTTTTTTTCTTAAATCGTATAGTTAAGATAATTTTGTTAATGCAGGAAGTCATATGTGCTCTATTAACTGATGTCGTTAGATTTTAACTACGACAATTTATTCACAGAAATCCAAATAATAACTTTTGACCTGTAACACTTAGAAAAAAATGTAAAATTTATTAATAAAAGGAATAGAATGGTCTGTTTGAAAAAAAAATCAGCTGTTTTCGTCTTTATTGGCAATTATTTAAAGTTGTTACGATGTTTTTAAGAACTGAGGAAAACTCCAAGACGAATTTAAATTGAATGCTATATTCTAAATTAGTTGTTGTTTGTTGTTTTTTAACGTTGGCTTATTTCTGCAACACGAGGGTTCTGAATCGATGGAGGGAATCTTCAAATTTGACCATTGAGGGGGTCGAACTTTTCTTTCAAATTCTCCAATGAAACAAAGTAAATTGGATCAGTATTATTGGCCCTTTTTTTTCATGCTATTAGACGCTAGAACACACTTCCAATTAGGACAGACCTAAGCTGATGCAACTTACATTTAACAATGATGCTTGGTTAAATTAAAGGTGATATACTAGTATTAATACTACCATCCATCAATCTTTGAGATGTGAAACTTATCCCGAGTAGGGTATCGAATTAAATATGTACATAAAATAACGACTGAATTGTAAAATTTGCAATAAATATTTTGAAACCGTTTTAAATTTGGATAAATATTTCATTTAATATTGTTTGTTAACATTTATACAATATTATATAGTTAATTTGTAATTCTAGAACGGTGACAACCAATTCAGAACGTAATTAAGTTTAATTCCATATGTTGAATTGGTTAGCACCGTGTGTACCGCAATGCAAGGGTTTCAAAATTTAATATGGTAAAGACCTTTTTGTTTGTGTTCTGTGTTGTTTACCATGTATACCGGTATACATGTTTTTGGGGAATTTACTGTTATTATTATTACTTTTTCTATCTTTTGCTATTTTTGCTATTATTATTTTCATGCTATCTAAGAATATCTAAAGAAATGCGAAAAATAATTTACGTTGGTAAAAAATTCACATGAAATTACAATCATGAAAGAAGTATTTTTTGAATAAAACCTCATTATGGAATCTTCAAATTTGTACAAAAATAGGAAGTATGCATTCCTTGCTCCAACTAGTATCGCAGTTGTGTGCCATCAAGAGGTGTACCCTCGTAATATTTTGTGCTTATTCCTAAAATAAAATTTCATCATCAAAATGCTATTTAATTACGGACTCCAGAGCATAATTACGTTTATGCCGTATACAGCACATTTGAGATAATTTCACACTTCAGTAACTGGAGGAACGAAAAGTGGATAAACTCGTTCACTCCTTTTTTAATATTCATTCACTTAATTTATATGGTGCCATAGTTATCGGGAGCAGAATTTATTGGTGCACATGGAGATTTACGACATTAATTATAAATGCTAACCGGGGACAGGATAATCGTTAATTTTATGTGAATTTTTATATTAATTTATGCAGTTTTGCACATTGCATTTCCCCCGTAATTCACATGGCTCTCAATATAATTAATGTTGAACTTGCACAAGAGTGTAAGCGGTAATGTACAGCATTAATCATGAATATTTAAGTAATGAAAAATTATAACAGATGAAACATTTCCGATTAATAACTTCAGTTAAACAAAATATATCTCTTAATTGTCTAGACCTCCAATTCAAAAAAGTTAATGAACTAGTGATAATCATTATGTAAATATTAGGACTAGAGTGCTATAGTAATTGTGTTTTGCAGCCAATTCACTGTTGATTGCGCTTAATCATTCTGAATTGATTAATTTACGTTTGGTGCCACCATGGGTGCTGAAACTAAATAATCCTAGCCAATTACGTCATTTATGTGAGTCAATTTTTGTATTTTTGTGTGGAATACATTTCGGAATAGTCCATGTTCACATAAGAATTAAAACAGCCATTGAACATGGTTTCAAAAGATGGCAAATTCTGAAAAATCAATTTTAATCATTGCAGAAACGGACATTTTTAGTTCTAATGTATCTGAATTGGTCAATATTAATGTTTAATTCATAAAATCATCACAGCAACCATTCATTTTTACGTAATTTAGAAGCTCATACAAGATTGAATTTCTTAAACCATCGCTATCAAATTTCAGTGTTGTTTTCTCGTTGTGACCATATTGCTGTTCAGCATCCCCTGGTGGATTATGAAGCTTTTTCATTGGAAATATCAACAGGACAATGCTAGTGTGCATGCATCAAAGCCTACCAAGCAGTGGTTTGAACGAGAAAGGGTTGATGTGATCCCATGACACTCACATTCACCAGACCTGAATCAGGTTGAAAATGTGTGGGATTTGATGACATGGGCTGTATATGGGAGAATCAAACAAAATCATCATTTGAATGAACTTAAGGTTGCAATTTGCAATGCCTGGGACAAGATCAACATGGATGTTTTGCAAAAACTACTTCAAACAATGTCCGATAGAATGATAGAGGTTATTGAGAAGCAGGGAGGACCAACTCACCATTAATTTCATAATTTCTGAACTTTTGTAAGTTGAGTTTATACTTTATTTAGGGGTTGAAAATGACGTTTTTTTTCTCATGAATAAAATTGTTCTATTTAACTGGAATTGATATTTTTCTACTGTTGAAATCTTATTTGCACGAGTTGATCTGAAGGACTTATTGTAATAATCAGATATTTGTGTTTTATATGCGAGTTTATACATTCCTGACAGTGTAGTTCTGCCATCCTTGGCTAGACCATTTGAATTCGTTAGCACACATTAAGTGCAACGGACTGAACAGCATATTAAATTTGTCTTAGACTTTCTAAGATATCAAGTGGAACTATGTATACCAGGTCTTCAGTCAACCTTCATCAGTCATTTGTGGCCTCAAATGCACCGTGTCTGTTCACTTTACAAAAACTACGTCATTTGTTATGCTCAGCTTGCATCTTTGAATTTCCCATTGGCGTCAAATCTTTTTAACCCCTCCCTCCATCCCCCTAGCGATTTACACAGACACGTCTGATATAGTGGCTTCCGGTGTATACAGGTCCTTTATTTACGACACATGGCACTGAAGAGACCCCCGTAAAATCTCCTTTCATCAGTCTTCTGGAAACGTGGAATCCAAGTTTTCTCATCGGTTTAATGTCACATGAAAGCCCCAAGATGGCATTTTTTTCCGCCATGTCGTGATGGCCTATAATAATTACCCGGCAGGAGTTCGCAAATCCCACACATTGTGTACTGCTGACAGCATTAATATTAGAATTTACCCTTTAAGGAAGAGGAAGCCGAAATCTTCCAATCCCCACCAGCTAAATCCAGCACGTGAGAATTTCTGATGTTTCAGCTAATAACAATGCATGGGTTGGGGAGAATCGCATTTAAAAAAAAAATGCCCGAAATGGCTTTTCAGCCACCTGATCTGCGCTTTTACTGCATTGGGGATGAAATGTAGGCATTAAGGAGGATTTCTCAAGCAACCATCGGCATGGTATTAATCTCGATGAAAGTATTCTAAATTATAAGTTCTCATAAAGCTAAAGCTGGTATAACAAGACCGCCGTATTTCATTCAGGCTTTCATAACCTGACATGTCATACAGGACTACAATGAAGAACATAAGCTTAGAATTAGGAGCTAGTAATGATATTGCTGATACCACTTCTTCTAGCCAAATTACGATATTTATGGGCTGCCATATTATATACTGCCACTTCTTGGTTGGTCGCATCCTTATGAAAAATCATTTCTTGTAGAACATTGCCATATTTGGCCATAATCGGAGATTGGATGTACATGGCGATATCTAGCCTTACTAAATCCTTGTTTAACGCTAGCTATACAGTGGTACCTCGAGATACGAGTGCCCTAACATACGAGTTATTTGAGATACGAGCCGTCGAGCGAGCGAAGTT